>CM064495.1:4993107-5060607 GCA_032716605.1 Paralithodes platypus
AAAGTTTTAAGAGAATAGTTTGATAATGGCACTAAGTCAAAAGCTTTCTGGAGGTGTTAAATTTAATTTAATTTAGAAAAAGGGTGAGGCTGAAGGCTTTGACGCCCCCAAGAGCCAACCTGTATAAGAGCTGGTGTTTCTGGCCTGTATACCCATGCTTATAACCAATGGAACTACTAAGACGTCGCTGACACAAATCAGCTCTCTATGCGCGAGGCGCGAATTTCATTGAAATATTTAGTAAAATCCATCTTCTCACATCAAAATTGTTCAAATTTCCCGCGCCTTTTTTTTGCATGGCGTATTCCTACCTGCATCCCCTACAAGAACAATGCATTGAGTTTTAAACCATATTGCATAATAGAAGGGGGGCTGAACAAATTCTAGTAATAGAGATGTGATAATATATGGTTTGGTTTTTTTTAGCCAACATTTTTAAAACCCTAAACAATGTCGAATCTTGAAAAATATGTGAGATAATGCCATTATCGTCGTGTACATTTTCCAGTTGCCTATATAGTCCCTATATAGTAGTGTGTAGATGGGGAATGAATTTGAGCATAAACACAAACAGTAGATGATCGTTCGTATGGTGCCAAAATAGGATCTGCTGGCAAGCTAAAGTAATCAAAGATTTTCACGGACGCTACAAAGTACACTTGTTGGAGAGATAGACTAGTTGGGGGTGTGTGAAAAAAATAATAACAAAAAAATCAAGTGCAAAACTCCTTAGAAAACGTTTTCTAGTCATGGCGTTGCACATAGACGATGGAGGTTTAATGACCAACTAAAAAAAAGTTTCATCAGGGGGAAACTTTGTTAGAAATTATTTTTAGACAATTTTTTTAACCAAAATCCATGATAGTTGGGTCGTGGTGCTTAGGGATGTCATATGGGTGGTCCCTCATATGATCATTTCTATTGCTTACAGAAGCCCTTTAGGACTACAGACACAACACAACATTTTGGGTGGCTGAAAGGATTTTTTTTTAGTTTTTCGCGGGGGTCCCGAGGTCGAACCCCCGGCCCGGGGGGTTATGGAATGGCGATATGTTTTTTTGTTCCCGTCCTATGCTATTCTCTTCATGTTGAAAAGAAGCCGTATAGAAGCGCGCTTAAGGGGAGAGAGCTGAAAAATGGAAAGCTAGCGAAGGAAAATGGGGGTGAGTGATGGTGTACGGTGGTGTGTGTAGGAGGCAGGGGAGCTAACAAAAACAAAATTGATTTTCTGTAAAGCTAGACAGCGAGGGTGTCACCTCCGCCTTTTTAAAAGAGGTGTCTTTCCCTTCTGGGTTTACTCTAGGGCTTGGGTCGGCAGGGCGGCGTTCGAAGGGACAGGGGCTATGTTTTGGTCTATTCAGTTTATATAGTCAATTAGTTATAATATTTTTTCCTGGCTAGACCTTCATTAAGCTTAAAAAAAAACACCCCCTTCCAAGATAAATTTGGACATTTTTCGGTGAGACAAATGTCCCGGCCAAAGGCCGAAGGCCTGTTTTCCTCTTAAAATTTCAGGCTCGCTATCAGCTCGCCAGGATAAAAGGTGGACTCGACACCTAAATGGGAACGAAAGGTTGAAAATTTGGACAACGAATAGGGTGAAAGGTGGTTTACAATCGATCCCAACCGTAATGGGGGCTGAAAGTCTTTATATGAATCCTCAAAGCAAATGGGGCTAAACATGAGGGAGAAATGGGTGCCCCAGAAAAACCGGTCCAGTCCTCCCCTTAAGCCTACTGAAGAAATCTCCCTTGTTGTAAAATTTAAATAACTGGGCGCTATGGGTTTTCCCGTTTTTTTTTTCCTCTTTTTGTTTGTCAGCGGTGACGTCGGTACCTGTACTTAAAAGTGTAAATCATATTCATAGGTTTTTTGCGGTTAATTTGTTTGGCTAATACAGTATATCTTGATATGAAGAGTCGTGTTAATACAGCTAATTATTGGCTGGCCCTATGCCTCTTAACTTCCTGTATGATCCGTTGGTGGCTTGGGTGGGTGCTTGGGGGTCTATATATATTGATAGCTAATGTCCTCTTAACTACTTCCTTAGGTCCTTGGTGCTTGGTGGACTGGTGCTATATTAATTGATGTCTAATTGCCTCTTAACTTCCTTAATGTCCTTGGGGGCTTGGTGGCTGGACTAATATATATGGATGATGGCTATGCCTCGGTAACTTCCTTATGTCCTTGGTGCGTCTTGGTAGGCGGGACTGATATATAGTGATGCTATGGATTGCCTCCTCGAACTTCCTTATGTCCTTGGTGGGCTTGGTGGCCATGTTGCCTATATTATTGATGTGCTATGCTGCTGCGTTAACTTCCTTATGTCCTTGGTGCTTGGTGGCCTGGGACTATATTGATTGATGGCTATGCCTTCTTAACCGTTCCTTATGTCCCTTGGTTCTTGGGTGCTGGACTTATATTAGGTGATGGCTAGGGCCTCTTAACCTTCCTTATGTCCGTTGGTGTCTTTGGGTGGCTGGGACTATATTAGAGGTTGATGGCGGTAATGCCTCTTAACTTCCTTATGTCATGGGTTGCTTGGTGCTGGACTATATTATTGATGGCTATGGCTCTTAACTGTCCTTGATGTCCTTGTGTGCTTTGGGTGGCTGGACTATATTATTGATGGCTATGCCTCTTAACTTCCTTATGTCCTGTGGTGCCTTGGTGCTGGACGATTATTTATTTCTATGGCTCTTACTTCCTTATGTCCTTGGTGCTTGGTGGCTGGACTATATATTATTGATGTTAGGCTATGCCTCTTAACTCCTGTATGTTCCGGGGTGCTTGGTGGCTGGACTATATGTATTGATGGCTATGCCTCTTAACTTCCTTATGTCCTTGGTGCATGGTGGCTGGACCTATATTATTGATGGCTATGCTCTTAACTGTCCTTATGTCCTTGTGCTTGGTGGCTGGACGAGATATTATGATAGGGCTATGGCCTCTTAAACTTCCTTATGTCCTGGGTGCGGGTTGGTGTGCTGGACTATATTAGTGATGGCTATGCCTCTTAACTTCCTTGATGTCCTTGGTGCTTGGTGGCTGGGACTAGTAGAAATGGGTGGTGGTCTATGCCGTCTTAACTTCCTTATGTCCTTGGTGCTTGGTGGCTGAGACTATATTATTGATGGCTAGCGCTCTTAACTGTCCTTATGTCCTTAGGTCTGGGTGCTTGGGTGGCTGACTATATTTATTGGTGGCTAATGCCTCTTAGACTTGTCCTTATTCGCTTGGTGCTTGGTGGCTGGACTATATTATTGATGGCTATGCCTCTTAACTTCCTTATGTCCTTTGGGTGTCTTTGGTGGCTGGACTATAATTATTGATTGGCGCTATGCCTCTTAACTTCCTTATGTCCTTGGTGCTTGGTGGCGGGACTATATTATTGATATGGCTATGCCTCTTAACTTCCTTAATGTCCTTGGTGCTTGGTGGCTGGACTATATTAATTGCCTAGGCTATGCCTCTTACACGTCCTTATGTCCTTGGTGGCTTGGTGGCTGGACTATATTATTAAAGATGTGCTTACCCTGCCTCTTAACTTCCTTATGTCCTTGGTGCTTGGTGGCTGGACTATATTTACATTATTTATTTATTTTTTACAGTGTTTCCTCGCTAGAACCCTCCAGCAAGCTTAGAAAAAACACCCCCTAGACCCCCTTTCAAGATAAAGTTACACCCCCTAGAGCCCCCTTTTTCAAGATAAATTACAACCCCCTATCGACCCTCCTTTCAAGATAAATTACACCCCCTAGAAGCCCCCCTTTCAAGATAAATTACACCCCACTACGACCCCCTTGCAAGATAAATTACAACCCCCCTTAGACCCCCTTTCAAGATCAATTACACCCCCTATCCTCCTGTTTTTTTTTTTTTTTCCCCGTTCAAGATAAATTACACCCCCTAGACCCCCTTTCAAGATAAATACATACACCCTAGAATCCTAGACCCCCTTTCAAGATAAATTACACCCCCTAGAGACCCCCTTTCAAGATAAATTAACCCCCCCCTAGACCGCCCCTTTCCAAGATAAATTACCACCCCCTAGACCCCCCTTTCACAAGATAAATTACACCCCCTAGACCTCCTTTCAAGATACAACCCCCTAGACCCCCTTTCAAGATACAACCCCCTAGACCTCCTTTCAAGATACAACCCCCTAGACCCCCTTTCAAGATAAATTACCACACCCCCTGAGAACCCCCTTTTCAAGCATAAATTTACACCCCCTAACCCCTTCAAGATAAATAACCCCCTGAGACCCCCTTTCAAGATAAATTACACCCCCTAAGAAAAGCCCCCTTTCAAGATAAATTACCCCCCCTAGACCCCCTTTCAAGATAAATTACACCCCCTAGACCCCCTTTCAAGATAAATTACACCCCCTAGACCCCCTTTCAAGATAAGTTACACTCCCTAGACCCCCTTTCAATCAAGTACAACCCCTAACCCCCTTTTCCAGCTAATCCACCCCCTAACACCCCTTTCAATATACATTACACCCCCTAGATCCCCTTTCAATATAATTATTACAACCCCCTAGACCCCCTGTCAAGATAAATTACACCCCCTAGACCCCCTTTCCACATAAATAACAACCCCCTAGAACCCCCTTTCCAAGATAATTACACCCCCTAACCCCCTTTCAGATATTACACCCCCTATACCCCCTTTTCAAGATAAATTACACCACTCCCCTAAGACCCCCTTTCAAGATAAATTACACCTCCCCTAGACCCCCTTTCAAGATAAAGTCACCCCCAGACCCCTGTCCAAGATAATTACACCACCCTAGCCCCCCTTTCAAGATAATTACACCCCCTGGACCCCCTTTCAAGATAAATTACACCCCCCTAGACCCCTGTTCAAGATAAATTACACCCCCTAAACACCCCCTTTCAAGATAATTACAAACCCCCTAGACGCCGCCCCTCTTCAAGATAAATTAAACACCCCCGACCACCCCCTAGACCCCTTTCAAGATAAATTCCCGACACCCCCTAGAACCCCCTTTCAAGTAAATTACACCCCCTAACCCCTTTCCAGTATAATTAACACCCCCTACCCCCTTTCAGATAACTGACACCCCTAGCCCCCCTTCAGGATAATTCCCACCCCCTAGCACCCCCTTTCAGATAAATTAACAAAACCCCCTAGACCCCCTTTCAGAGATAAATTACAACCCCCTAGACCCCTGTCAATATAAATTAAACCCCCTAGAATACCCCCTTCAAGATAAATTACAACCCCAGACCCCCTTTCAAATAAATTTTGTACATTTTTCGGTAGAAAAAATTTTCCCGGCCGAATGGCCGATTCCTTCTTAAATTAGAGGCTCGCTCCCCGCCTCGCTAGGAAACATTCTTACAACCTAAAGGGCACGAAAGATTTTACTATTGACAACAAAGGAGGCCGAAAGCGAAGGTCTCCAGAAATTGCAACTAACGAACGGAACGAAACGGTCTTAAAAAACCTTAAAAGTAATGCTCTAACTGCGGAGAAGGGAAAGGGGTCCACAGAAAAAACGAGTAGTGTACCCCCTTAACCGTTATTCAGCTAAATATCGATGCCTATGGCTCGAACGTCCTTTGATTGTTGGCCCTGCACTCTTTTTAACTCCTGGGGGAGGGAGGCCTCGTTACAGGCAGTTTTGGCTTTTGTCTCCCTATCCACACATGTCCACATAGAAAAAAAACATGGCTTTGACCCTTTTTAACCCCTTCAGAGCCCATGACGCCCTTTAAATCTTGAATTCAGGCTCAATATTATAGATGACTTGTGTGCGTTTTTCTATAATGCGTTTTGTACTGTGAGATAAGTAGAGGGGCTGTTGCTGTAGATATTACATTATATTATGATGTGAGATAAGTAGAGGGGCTGTTGCTGTAGATATTACATTATATTATGATGTGAGATAAGTAGAGGGGCTGTTGCTGTTGATATTACATTATATTATGATGTGAGATAAGTAGAGGGGCTGTTGCTGTAGATATTACATTATATTATGATGTGAGATAAGTAGAGGGGCTGTTGCTGTAGATATTACATTATATTATGATGTGAGATAAGTAGAGCGGCTGTTGCTGTAGATATTACATTATATTATGATGTGAGATAAGTAGAGGGGCTGTTACTGTAGATATTACATTATATATTATGATGTGAGATAAGTAGAGGGGCTGTTGCTGTAGATATTACATTATATTATGATGTGAGATAAGTAGAGGGGCTGTTGCTGTAGATATTACATTATAGTATGATGTGAGATAAGTAGAGGGGCTGTTGCTGTAGATATTACATTATATTATGATGTGAGATAAGTCGAGGTGCTGTTGCTGTAGATATTACCTTATATTATGCTGTGAGATAAGTAGAGGGGCTGTTACTGTAGATATTACATTATATTATGATGTGAGATAAGTAGAGGGGCTGTTGCTGTAGATATTACATTATATTATGATGTGAGATAAGTAGAGGGGCTGTTGCTGTAGATATTACATTATATGATGATGTGAGATAAGTAGAGGGGCTGTTGCTGTAGATATTCATTATATTATGATGTGAGATAAGTAGAGGGGCTGTTGCCTGTAGATATTCCATTATATTATGATGATGTGAGATAAGTAGAGGGGCTGTTGCTGTAGATATTACATTATATTATGATGTGAGATAAGTAGAGGGGCTGTTGCTGTAGATATTACATTATATTATGATGTGAGATAAGTAGAGGGGCTGTTGCTGTATATATTACTTTATATTATGATTGAGATAAGCAGAGGCGCTGTTGCTGTAGATATTAAATTATATTATGATGTGAGATAAGGAAAGGCGGTGTTGCTGAAGATATTCATTATATTATGTGAGATAAGTAGAGGGGCTGTTGCTGTAGATATTACATTATATTATGATGTGAGATAAGTAGAGGGCTGTTACTGTAGATATTACATTATATTGGGATGTGAGATAAGTAGAGGGGCTGTTGCTGTAGATATTACATTATATTATGATGTGAGATAAGTAGAGGGGCTGTTGCTGTAGATATTACATTATATTATGATGTGAGATAAGTAGAGGGGCTGTTGCTGTAGATATTACATTATATTATGAATATGATGTGAGATAAGTAGAGGGGCTGTTGCTGTAGATATTACATTATATTATGATGTGAGATAGGGGCTGTTGCTGTAGATATTACATTATTTATGTATGATGTGAGATAAGGAGGGCTGTTGCTGTAGATATTACTATAATGATGTAGATAAGTAGAGGGCTGTTGCTGTAGATATTACATTTATATTTTATGGGTAGTTTATCTGGGGCCCCTTCTACCTCATGGGTAGTTTATCTGGGCCCCCTTCTACCTCATGGGTAGTTTATCTGGGCCCCCTTCTTCCTCATGGGTAGTTTATCTGGGCCCCCTTCCTCATGGGTAGTTTATCTGGCACTCCTTTTTCCTCATGGGTAGTTTATCTGGGCTCCCTTCTTCCTCATGGGTAGTTTATCTGGGCTCCCTTCTTCCTCATGGGTAGTTTATCTGGGCTCCCTTCTTCCTCATGGGTAGTTTATCTGGGCCCCTTTCCTCATGGGTAGTTTATCTGGGCTCCCTTCTACCTCATGGGTAGTTTATCTGGGCCCCCTTCTTCCTCATGGGTAGTTTATCTGGGCTCCCTTCTTCCTCATGGGTAGTTTATCTGGGCCCCCTTCTTCCTCATGGGTAGTTTATCTGGGCTCCCTTCTTCCTCATGGGTAGTTTATCTGGGCTCCCTTCTTCCTCATGGGTAGTTTATCTGGGCCCCCTTCTACCTCATGGGTAGTTTATCTGGGCTCCCTTCTTCCTCATGGGTAGTTTATCTGGGCCCCCTTCTACCTCATGGGTAGTTTATCTGGGCCCCCTTCTACCTCATGTTTAGCCCCATTAGTTTTCAGATTTTATGTCGTTCGGCCCGTTAGTTTGGCGGGTTTAAGACTTTTCGCCCCCTTTGCCAATATTAACACTTTTCGTGTCATTTAGGTGTCGATATTTTCCTGGCGAGCGATAGCGAGCCTGTAATTTAAGAGATACCGGGACATTATATTTAAGAGATACCGGGACATTATATTTAAGAGATACCGGGACATTATATTTAAGAGATACCGGGACATTATATTTAAGAGATACCGGGTATATTTAAGAGATACCGGGACATTATATTTAAGAGATACCGGGACATTATATTCAGAGATACCGGGACATTATATTTAAGAGATACCGGGACATTATATTTAAGAGATACGGGACATTATATTTAAGAGATACCGGACATTATATTTAAGAGATACCGGGACATTATATTAAGAGATACCGGGACATTATATTTAAGAGATACCGGGACATTATATTTAAGAGATACCGGGACATTATATTTAAGAGATACCGGGACATTATATTTAAGAGATACCGGGACATTATATTTAAGAGATACCGGGACATTATATTTAAGAGATACCGGGACATTATATTTAAGAGATACGGACATTATATTTAAGAGATACCGGGACATTATATTTAAGAGATACCGGGACATTATATTTAAGAGATACCGGGACATTATATTTAAGAGATACCGGGACATTATTTCTTCAGGAGGCTTTTTTTTTTTGGGGGGGAGGGGGTGGGGGGTAATCTTGATGGAGGTCTAGGGAGGAAACCAAACACAATAGATAAATGAGGAAACAAATACGCCCCCCCCCACTTCAATACGCCCCCCCCCACTTCAATACGCCCCCCCCCACTTCAATACGCCCCCCCCCACTTCAATACGCCCCCCCCACTTCAATACGCCCCCCCCCCCCCTTCAATACGCCCCCCCCCCACTTCAATACACCCCCCCCCCCACTTCAATACGCCCCCCCCACTCCAATACACCCCCCCCCACTTCAATACGCCCCCCCCCACTTCAATACACCCCCCCCACTTCAATACGCCCCCCCCACTTCAATACGCCCCCCCCCACTTCAATACGCCCCCCCCACTTCATACGCCCCCCCCACTTCAATACGCCCCCCCCCACTTCAATACGCCCCCCCCACTTCAATACGCCCCCCCCCACTTCAATACGCCCCCCCCCCACTTCAATACGCCCCCCCCCCACTTCAATACGCCCCCCCCACTTCAATACGCCCCCCCCCACTTCATACGCCCCCCCCCACTTCAATACGCCCCCCCCCACTTCAATACGCCCCCCCCACTTCAATACGCCCCCCCCCCACTTCAATACGCCCCCCCCCACTTCAATACGCCCCCCCCCACTTCATACACCCCCCCCACTTCAATACGCCCCCCCCACTTCAATACGCCCCCCCCACTTCAATACGCCCCCCCCACTTCAATACGCCCCCCCCTTCAATACGCCCCCCCCACTTCAATACGCCCCCCCCACTTCAATACGCCCCCCCCCCACTTCAATACGCCCCCCCCACTTCAATACGCCCCCCCCCACTTCAATACGCCCCCCCCACTTCATACGCCCCCCCCCACTTCAATACGCCCCCCCCCCACTTCAATACGCCCCCCCCACTTCAATACGCCCCCCCCACTTCAATACCCCCCCCACTTCAATACACTCCCCCCCCCACTTCAAGACGCCCCCCCCACTTCAATACGCCCCCCCCCACTTCAATACGCCCCCCCCCACTTCAATACACCCCCCCACTTCAATACGCCCCCCCCCCCCCCCCACTTCAATACGCCCCACCCCCACTTCAATTGTATTCTGGTGTATTAGGTCAAAACACTGTGGTTGGCCGGTCATTGATCATACTTAAGGGGAGGCAGACCGTTTTTCTGGACCTCCTTCTCCCTCATGTTTAGCCCCACTAGTTTTGAGATTATAAGACGTGCGGCCCATTAGTTTGGCGATTTTTAACACCTTTCGCCCCGTTTAGTTGTCAATATTAATACCTTTCATGCCATTTAGGTGTCGATTATATCCTGGCGAGCGATAGCGAGCCTGCAACTTTAAGAGGAAGCAGCCTTCGGCCGGGACATTTTTCTACCGAAAAATGTACAAATTTATCTTGAAGGGGAATCTAACGGGTGGTTTTTCTAAGCTTGATGGAGGTCTAGGGAGGAAACTAAACAAATATATGAATATATGAATTAATAGACCAAACAAACGGCCAGTCTCCCCTTAAGCCGGTATCACACGAGAGCTTTTTTTTATAGTCAACATTCGATGGGCAACATTTCTGGAATATTTTGCACTGGTATCGGAAGCTAGGCTGATGGTGTATGAATTAAAGTACCCGAAATATAAATTGTATTCCTGAAGCGCGGTGTATTAGGTGAAAACACTGTGGTTGGCCAATAATCTACCATACTTTATACTCACTCTCCTCCTCTCTGCAGCCCCGCCCTCTACACTCCCTGGCCAAAGTTCATGGACCTCTTTTACTTTACATTTTGCAAAGATTTAGATGACAAAAAAAATGGGGGGGGGGGTAAATGTGCCAGAGTATATAGATAGATAGATAGATAGATAGATACATACATTAGATAGATATATAAATAGATAAAATGGGGTATATGCCAGAGTAGATGGATTGATGGATAGATAGATAGTTAGATAGATAGATAGATAGATATATAGTCTATGAAAGTAGATTGGTATTGTATTTACAGTGTACACTCGGATACCGTAGTACCTACGGTATAGTCTATTCGATGTAGGTTGGCGAGAAATCATGACCTCTATCCTCTGTAACTCAAAAAGGGCTGGAGCAAATTGGCTGTAAATTTCCACATCTATTCCTTGATTGACTCTTCCCAAATGGTAGTAATATTAGCTCGATTACTCTAGTCGTGTTTGAGTTACAGAGGTTAGAGGTCATGATTTCTCGCCTACTTACAGCGAATACACTATAGCCTACTAATGAAAATTCGTGGACTTCAGTCCTTAAGGGGAGTGACCTGTTTTTGTTCTGTCCTTTTCTATCTTTCTTTGGCTTGTATCCATTTGGCCCCATTCAGTCTACTGTTTTAAGACGTTTATCCCCATCCAGGTGTCAATTTCTTACTGGTGAGTGGTAGCGAGCCAGCATATTTTTAATTTTTGTTAGACAGCAGGCTAAATTTGTAAATTTTTCGATGGGAAAATGTTTCCGGCGAAGCCGGATTTCTTCATATAATGCTGGCTCGCTATCGCTCGCCAGGAAGAAATCGACACCTAGATGGGGATAAACGTCTTAAAATAGTTGGCTGAATGGGGCCGAATGGATACAAGCCAGAGAAAGAGAGAAAAGGACAGAAATAACAAAAAGCAGGTCACCCCCCATTAATCCGGCATAGACTAGCTGTGTGTGGAGTAATTGTAGAAATACGGTCGCGCTAATAAGTCATGTCCCATCTGTCATTACGTTTGGCTTGCTCTGTGCTGTATTAATGTCTGTCAGATGTTGAATAGGGTGGGTAAGTGTAGGAACGTGTATATATTTCACTCGATATGAAGAAATGAAGCTTAGATATTAATGATACCAATTATTCATCAAAACATACTTGGTGCCGAGCCATCACTTATTAGCGCGACTGTACACTCAACCAGAAAAACAATGTTTACACTGGTGAGCTGTAAATAATCTAGTGTGAACGGAATTAATCGGGTGAAACATACGTCTGTGAGGTATTATCATAACATTTCCACCCACTTCCACAATGTTTAGAGCGTTAGTGTAAAGATTGTTATTTGGTCGAGTGTACATTTGAAAGACTGTAGCTCTGGTCGAGTGTACATTTGAAAGACTGTAGCTCTGGTCGAGTGTACATTTGAAAGACTAGGCTCTTTTGGATATGTTGACTGGTCTATATAATTATAGACTGTGTAGCCAACACAGACATGCACGTATCTTGATCGGGTGCTAGAATAGGGCGGTGCAACATTAACCCTTTCACGCATTTATGACGCAGAGGTTGGCAACCTCTGCGTCATAAATGCGTGAAAGGGTTAATGTTGCACCGCCCTATTCTAGCACCAATAGATTAGCAATAAGAAAGAGTTCTCTCGCTCTTATAATTACCTCTCCAAAATTAGTTTCCTGCCCACAGCTAACTCAAAGACAACTGCAGAGGTTGAAGTAACTAAACTAAAGGTTTCTACATACCCCTGATGGTAACAAAGGCTTTAAAGTATCCCCAATAGGCTCAACACAGCTAACTCAAAGACAACTGCAGAGGTTGAAGTAACTAAACTAAAGGTTTGTAAATACCCCTGATGGTAACAAAGGCTTTAATGTATCCCCAATAGGCTCAACACAGCTAACTCAAAGACAACTGCAGAGGTTGAAGTAACTAAACTAAAGGTTTCTAAATACCCCTGATGGTAACAAAGGCTTTAAAGTATCCCCAATAGGCTCAACACAGCTAACTCAAAGACAACTGCAGAGGTTGAAGTAACTAAACTAAAGGTTTCTAAATACCCCTGATGGTAACAAAGGCTTTAATGTATCCCCAATGGCTCAACACAGCTAACTCAAAGACAACTGCAGAGGTTGAAGTAACTAAACTAAAGGTTTCTAAATACCCCTGATGGTAACAAAGGCTTTAAAGTATCCCCAATAGGCTCAACACAGCTAACTCAAAGACAACTGCAGAGGTTGAAGTAACTAAACTAAAGGTTTCTAAATACCCCTGATGGTAACAAAGGCTTTAATGTATCCCCAAATAGGCTCAACACAGCTAACTCAAAGACAACTGCAGAGGTTGAAGTAACTAAACTAAAGGTTTCTAAATACCCCTGATGGTAACAAAGGCTTTAAAGTATCCCCAATAGGCTCAACACAGCTAACTCAAAGACAACTGCAGAGGTTGAAGTAACTAAACTAAAGGTTTCTAAATACCCCTGATGGTAACAAAGGCTTTAATGTATCCCCAATAGGCTCAACACAGCTAACTCAAAGACAACTGCAGAGGTTGAAGTAACTAAACTAAAGGTTTATAAATACCCCGGATGGTAATAAAGGCTTTAAAGTATCCCCAATAGGCTCAAAATACCGTCATATGTCGGAGAGGGTTAAGGGGGGATGGGATGGTTTTTCTGCTCCCCCCCCCCTCTCCCTCGTGTTTAGCCCCATTGGTTTTCTAGATTTTAAGACGTTCGGTCCATTAGTTTGGCGATTGTAAGACTTTACGCCCCGTTTCTTAGTCAATATTGATTTAGGTGTCGATTTCTTCCTGGCGAGCGAGAGTGAGTCTGTAATTTTTAAGAATAATCGGCCTTCGGTTGGTACATACTGTATTTCGGTAATTTGCTTTGAAAGGAGAGAGAGTGAGAGTGAGTGAGTGAGTGAGTTGGTAGGTAAATATGCACCCTGGGTAAACTGGTGTGTTTAACGCCACCCCTTCCACCCCATCCACCCTGCCCATTCATCTTCACCGCCTTGCTCTTAAAGGGGGGGTGGGGTTAGTTTTTTGTCTTTCTTTTCCTCTCGCTTTGGCTTGTATCCATTCGGCCCCATTCAGCCAACTGTTTTAAGACGTTTATTCCCCATCCAGGTGTCGATTTCTTCCTGGCGAGCGATAGCGAACCAGCATTGTATGGAGAAATCCGGCTTCGCCGGAGAAATGTTTCTATCGAAAAATTTACAAATTTAGCTTGCTGTTAAAACAAAATAAACCGTATATATATATGCTGGCTCGCTACCGCTCGCCAGGAAAATACACCTGGGTGGGGGTAAACGTCTTGAAACAGTAGGCTGAATGGGACCTAATGGATACAAGCTAAAGAGAGAGGGAGAGAAAGAGAAAAAAGCGAGGTGAGCTCCCTTAAGGGGGGATTTTTTTTTTTTTTTTTTTATGAAGGAGACAAAACGCAGGTTGCCTGTAACGAGTGTCTCCCCCATAGCCAAAGGAGTGATAGGGCCAAATTCAAGAGACGTTGGGGTCAAAATGCCTGGACACGAAGTTTAAAGCTGTTTTAAGTCATTGTATGAAGGAACGATTGATTGAGGAAGAGAGTTCCAGAGATCACTTGTTGAGTAAAAGAAAGACTGAGAAAATTTGCCAATCCTTGGGTTGGAGAGTTGGGCAGAATATATTTTTTTTTCTTCGTTCATTTTATGCTACTTGTAACTTCTCCCCATCTAATTTTCAAACATGGGTTATATATACGGTATATATATATATATATATATATATATATATACCGGTATATATATATTATATATATATATGTTTCAACTATATTGATTCCAATGATTTCTCCTCTCATATCAGCACCTTTCCTGTGAGGTGCGGCCTCCTTCATGCCCCCCCCCCCCCCCCCGCCTCTCCCCTAAGGCACTGAAATAATATTATACTTGATTTGCTCTTCTTGCATAATTGATTCACCTTATTAATTATTCACCAGTCTTCTCATTTATTAATTATTCACCAGTCTTCTCATTTATTAATTATTCACCAGTCTTCTCATTTATTAATTATTCACCAGTCTTCTCATTTATTAATTATTCACCAGTCTTCTCATTTATTAATTATTCACCAGTCTTCTCATTTATTCATTATTCACCAGTCTTCTCATTTATTCATTATTCACCAGTCTTCTCATTTATTAATTATTCACCAGTCTTCTCATTTATTAATTATTCACCAGTCTTCTCATTTATTAATTATTCACCAGTCTTCTCATTTATTAATTATTCACCAGTCTTCTCAATTATTCATTATTCACCAGTCTTCTCATTTATTCATTATTCACCAGTCTTCTCATTTATTAATTATTCACCAGTCTTCTCATTTATTCATTATTCACCAGTCTTCTCATTTATTAATTATTCACCAGTCTTCTCATTTATTCATTATTCACCAGTCTTCATTTATTCATTATTCACCAGTCTTCTCATTTATTAATTATTCACCCGTCTCTCATTTATTTTCCCGTTGCCGGCCTGCCTGTCTCCGCCCTTACCGCATATTTCTCCATTGCTCTGTACTGTCGCCTTAAGGGGAGATTTCCACTTAAGGGAATTTTTTTCTGAACCTCTTTCTCCCTCATGTTTAGCCCCATTGCTTGTGGGATTTAAAGACGCTTGCCCCATTAGTTTGGCGATTTTAAGAACCCTCGCCCCATTTCTGTCAATTTTAAGACCATTCGTGCCATTTAGGTGTCGATTTTTTCCTGGCGAGCGATAGTGAGCCTGTAATTTAAGGGGAACCGGCCTTCGGCCGGGAAATTTTTCTACCGAAAAATGTACAAATTGATCTTGAAAGGGGGTCAAGGGGGAGTAATTTTAAGCTTGATGGAAGTCTAGGGAATCAACTAAAAACCTCCCCTTAAATTAATCAAGGATTATTGTATAAAAAAAAATAAAAATAAAAAAAATAAAATAAAATAGGAACAGTGTGGATCGGACCTGAGCATATACTGTAGATAGATACATATATTACTAAGACGTTACTCTCTTTGTCATAGATATACGAAAGATCACTTATATCTGTGTTATGTTACTAACCCATCTGTCCCCTACTAACTTCCTAATCCTGCCACGGACATTAGTTCCAGGGCAGTAGTTCCCTTTCCAATGTTCCCTTACCCACTCTAAACCACTGTTTGGACACTAGATCCTCAGTGTTTTGGAGGACAAGCAGCCTATAGAGGGGTCACTAGATCTGTTGTTGCTTGATTTCCATTGTACTCCTTTGTATCTTCAACGCTTTAACTGTTTCTTATCTATGTAGGCTAGTCTTGTTTCTTCACTTACGGGGAGGCAGACCGTTTGTTTGGTCTATTAATTCATTTGTTCATATATTTTGTTAGTTTCCTCCCTAGACCTCCAGCAAACTTAAAAAAACACCCCCTAGACTCCCCTTCAAGATAAATTTGTACATTTTTCGGTAGAAAAATGTCCCGGCCGAAGGCCGAACCGGCTTAAAATTGCAGGCTCGCTATCGCTCGCCAGGAAATAATCGACACCTAAATGGCACGAAATGTCTTAACATTGTCAACGAAATGGGGCGAAAGGTCATAAAATCCCCAAACTAATGGAACCAACGTCTTAAAATCTCAAAACTAGTGGGGCTAAACATTAGGGAGAAGGGGGTCCAGAAAAACGGTCTGCCTCCCCTTAACACCGAAATGTTGACTCTCTCTCTCTCTCTCTCCTACCGTTAATATAATAATCAATGTTCTTCTGAGCTTGTTCAGTGTATACCTCTTCTCTTACGCAGAGTAGATGGCACTCGTCTTTCAACACATATCCCATCCCCTATTCTGTCCAACTCTATAACTTAATAGTGAACCGATTTCCCCAGTCTTTCTTCCATTCAACAAGTACATTCTGGTAGTCTCTCCCTCAACCTGTCCTTCCTTCATGCTATGACTTAAACTGCTTCAAGTTCCGGGTGTCCAGACATTTTGACTAACGTTCCTTGCATTTGGCTCTCTGTCACTCTTTCAAATTTGAGGGAGACACTTGTTACAGTCAGCTTTCCCTTTGTCTTCTGCATTCACATAGGACAAATAAAACCCTCCTTCCCACCTCTATATTTCGTCTTCTGTCTGTGTTACATTTATCCAGCTCCATGATTCCTCCCGTCTTTCTCGCCTGTTCCTTCCCTTCCCTATTTTATTCAGTGTCTCCCCCTCTCTCTCTCTCCCCCCCCTCTTCCCCTCCTCTCTCTCTCCCCCCATCCCCCCCCCCCAGCCATCCCTCCCCTCCCCCATCCCCCCTCTCCCCCAGCCATCCCTCCTTCCCCCCATCTCCCCCCCTCAGCCATCTCATCACCGCTGCCTCATCAAATACCCTTTTCTCCCCCTCCCCCAGCCATCCCTCCTCCCCCCCATCTCCCCCCTCAGCCATCTCATCACCGCTGCCTCATCAAATACCCTTTTCTCCCCCTCCCCCAGCCATCCCTCCTCCCCCCCATCTCATCACCGCTGCCTCATCAAATACCCTTTTCTCCCCCTCCCCCAGCCATCCCTCCTCCCCCCCCCTTCCCCCCATCTCCCCCCCTCCGCCATCTCATCACCGCTGCCTCATCAAATACCCTTTTCTCCCCCTCCCCCAGCCACCCCTCCTTCCCCGCTCCTTCCCCCCAGCTCCCCCCTTCAGGCACCTCATCTCCGCTGCCTCATCAAATACCCTTTTCTCCCCCTCCCCCAGCCATCCCTCCTCCCCCCCTCCTTCCCCCCATCTCCCCCCCTCAGCCATCTCATCACCGCTGCCTCATCAAATACCCTTTTCTGCCCCTCCCCCAGCCATCCCTCCTCCCCCCCATCTCCCCCCCTCAGCCATCTCATCACCGCTGCCTCATCAAATACCCTTTTCTCCCCCTCCCCCAGCCATCCCTCCTCCCCCCCTCCTTCCCCCCATCTCCCCCCCTCAGCCATCTCATCACCGCTGCCTCATCAAATACCCTTTTCTCCCCCTCCCCGAGCCATCCCTCCTCCCCCCCTCCTTCCCCCCATCTCCCCCCCTCAGCCATCTCATCACCGCTGCCTCATCAAATACCCTTTTCTCCCCCTCCCCCAGCCATCCCTCCTCCTCCTCCCCCCATCTCCCCCCCTCAGCCATCTCATCACCGCTGCCTCATCAAATACCCTTTTCTCCCCCTCCCCCAGCCATCCCTCCTCCCCCCCTCCTTCCCCCCATCTCCCCCCCTCAGCCATCTCATCAACCGCTGCCTCATCAAATACCCTTTTCTCCCCCTCCCCCAGCCATCCCTCCTCCCCCCTCCTTCCCCCCATCTCCCCCCCTCAGCCATCTCATCACCGCTGCCTCATCAAATACCCTTTTCTCCCCCTCCCCCAGCCATCCCTCCTCCCCCCCTCTCCCCCCATCTCCCCCCCTCAGCCATCTCATCACCGCTGCCTCATCAAATACCCTTTTCTCCCCCTCCCCCAGCCATCCCTCCTCCCCCCCTCCTTCCCCCCATCTCCCCCCCTCAGCCATCTCATCACCGCTGCCTCATCAAATACCCTTTTCTCCCCCTCCCCGAGCCATCCCTCCTCCCCCCCTCCTTCCCCCCCATCTCCCCCCCTCAGCCATCTCATCACCGCTGCCTCATCAAATACCCTTTTCTCTCCCCCTCCCCGAGCCATCCCTCCTCCCCCCCTCCTTTACCCCCATCTCCCCCCCCTCAGCCATCTCATCACCGCTGCCTCATCAAATACCCTTTTTCCTCCCCTCCCCCAGCCATCCCTCCTCCCCCCCATCTCCCCCCCTCAGCCATCTCATCACCGCTGCCTCATCAAATACCCTTTTCTGCCCCTCCCCCAGCCATCCCTCCTCCCCCCCATCTCCCCCCCTCAGCCATCTCATCACCGCTGCCTCATCAAATACCCTTTTCTTTCCCCCCCCCCCAGCCATCCCTCCCCCCCCATCTCCCCCCCTCAGCCATCTCATCACCGCTGCCTCATCAAATACCCTTTTCTCCCCCTCCCCCTATTTGTTTTCCATTTGTTCCACTCACTCATCTCCTCGCGGTTCTCTTTTTGGCTTACCATTTACCCGTTTCATTTCCTGTCTGCCTTTCATTTTTTTTTTTTCGCCATCACTGTCGACGTTTATATATATATATATATATATATATATATAATATATATATATATATATATATATATATATATATATATATATATATATGAATTCAGTGGAAATGAATTACCTAAGAAGTGCGTGCGGAGTTACATGGAGGGATAGACAGACTAATGAGGAAGTAAGAAGGTGTGGTGTGGAGGTAGATGTGCTGGAAAGTGTGAAAAGGAACAACTTGAGATGGTTCGGCCACAATTATGGAACGTATGGAAAGCGAGAGAATGACTAAGAGGGTGTAGGAGAGCGAGGTGGAGGGACAGAGAGGGAGAGGTGGACCGAAAGAAAGGTGGAAGGATGGAGTGAGGAAATATATGAACGAAGGCGGTGCTGGTTGGGAGGAGGGCGTCGACTCACCGGGGACAGAGGTGCATGGGGTGGTTCGTTCGTGGCCACCCCTTCGGGGATCACGGCGTCAGGCAATATATATATATATATATATATATATATATATATATATATATATATATATATATATATATATATATATATATTATATACACACATATATTCCCTATGATTATGCTGTACTCTCCTATTGCCCATCGTTATATTTTTGCTAAATAGCTGTTGTATCCCCTCAACCACTCTCTCTCTCTCTCTAGTGGCCGTGTAGGGATTGCCTATGAACACAGTAGGTAGGTAGCCAGGTGGGCGAGATCAATATCAACTAGAGTATGTTACCTGTTCCACCTATCACCCTCCTCCTCCAGGCTCTCTTCTCTTCTCTCCTCTCCGCCTCCTCCTCCCTGGCTCTCCTCTTCTCTCCTCTACTCCTCCACCTCTCCTCCCAGGCTCGGCTCTCCTCTTCTCTCCTCTCCTCCACCTCCTCTCAGGCTCTCCTCTTCCCAGGCTCTCCTCTCCTCCTCCTCCTCCTCCTCCTCCTCCCAGGCTCCCCTCTTCTCTCCTCTCCTCCTCCACCTCTCCTTCCAGGCTCGGCTCTCCTCTTCTCCTCCTCCACCTCCTCCCAGACTCCCCTCTTCCCCTCATATCAAGTGACCTGAAGCCGAGTAAACAGTGTACAGAGGTAATAAAAACTGCTAATAAATTGGTGGGTTTCATCGGCAGAACATTCAAATTCAAATCAGAAAAAATCATACTGACCGGTACTCTATTCAACTCATTGGTGCGTCCCCATCTCGAATACTGCGTGCAATTCTGGTCACCGTACTACCGAAAGGACATAAATAAACTTGAAAAGGTGCAACGCAGAGTCACTAAAATGATACCTAGATTGCGTAATAAAGCAGCACTTAAAAGAACTAAATTTGTTTAGCTTAACAAAGCGCAGAATGAGAGGTGACCTAATAGAGGTGTTCAAAATCTTCAAGGGATTCAGCAACCTAAATGTAAGCGAATTATGTACGATCAATCCAGCAAACACGAGAAACAATGGTTATAAGATTATAGGCAAGCGTTTTCATTCTCACGAGGCGAAGCATTTCTTCAACCGCGTTGTGAATAACTGGAACAGACTACCCTCGAACATTGTAAACTGTAATACTGTCGAAACATCTGGATAAATACATGGCAAATAACCCCCGATTAACACAGTTTCTTTCAGAATAACGCGCAACGAAATGTCAACGCATACCGCAATGTATATTGATATTCATACATCTGTTCCCTTTCACAATTGTAGTAATAGAGTTAGCTTAGATTACAAATCAACTTCTTTTTTTCTCCCTGTCCTGTCAGTTTTTCAATACTACATGGTATTTTTCCTATGTTTCCATGCCAGCATTAGCTGGAGGGAGTGGTGGGTGGGGAGGAGCCTTCTTCTTTGCTATCCTTTTCTCTACCTCGTAGTCAGTAGATTAGTAGTTTTAGATATCCAAACTGCCCCGTAAGGACCAATAGGTCTGTTGCAGTTTGTTCTCCTTTGTGTTCCTCTCCTCCCAGGCTCTCCTCTCCTCCCAGGCTCGCCTCTCCTCCCAGGCTCGCCTCTCCTCTATAATTTTGCTTCCCTCTTCATCTTTTTCCTCTTCTCTTCTCTACTCTTCTCCTCTCCTCTGCCCTTCGCTTTACCTATATTCTTGCTTTAATTTCCGTCGTTTTCCTCTTCTCTCCTCCTCCTCCACCTCTCCTCCTCCACCTCTCCTCTTCTCTTCACCTATATTCTTGTTTTAATTTCCATCTTTTCCTCTTCGCTCTACTCTTCTTCTCTCCTTTACTCTCCTCCTACCTCCTCTCTTCTCCTCTCCTTCCATCCCTACCTCCTCTCTTCTTCTCTCCTTCCATTCTTCCTTTCCTCCCTACCTCCTCTCTTCTCCTCTCCTTCCATCCCTACCTCCTCTCTTCTTCTCTCCTTTCCCTCCTACCTCCTCTCTTCTTCTCTCCTTTCCCTCCTACCTCCTCTCTTCTTCTCTCCTTTCCCTCCTACCTCCTCTCTTCTCCTCTCCTTCCATCCCTACCTCCTCTCTTCTTCTCTCCTTTCCTCCCTACCTCCTCTCTTCTCCTCTCCTTCCATCCCTACCTCCTCTCTTCTCCTCTCCTTCCATCCCTACCTCCTCTCTTCTCCTCTCCTTCCATCCCTACCTCCTCTCTTCTTCTCTCCTTTCCTCCCTACCTCCTCTCTTCTTCTCTCCTTCCTTTCCTCCCTACCTCCTCTCTTCTTCTCTCCTTCCTTTCCTCCCTACCTCCTCTCTTCTTCTCTCCTTCCTTTCCTCTCCTCTCTTCGTCTCTCCTCCTTTCCTCCCTACCTCCTCTCTCTCCTTCTCCTTCCTCCTACCCTCCTCTCTTCTCCTCCTTTCCTCCTTCCCCTCTCTTCTCCTCTCCTCCTACCTCCTCTCTTCTTCTCCTTCCTTTCCTCCCTACCTCCTCTCATCCTTCCTCCCTACCTCCTCTCATCCTTCCTCCCTACCTCCTCTCTTCCCTCTCCCCATCCCTCCTCTCTTTCCTTTTCTCTCCTTTCCCCTACCTCCTCCCTTCTCCTCTCCTTCCATTCCCTACCTCCTCCTCTTCTCCTCCTTCCTCCTACCTCCTCTCCCTCCCTTCCATCCCCCTCCTCCTCTCCCTCCTTTCCTCCCTACCTCCTCTCTTCCTCTCCTCCATCCCACCTCCCTCTCCTACCCTTCTCTCCTTCCTCCTCTACCTCCTCTCTTCTCCTCTCCTTCCATCCCTACCTCCTCTCCTCTTTCCTCCTCCTCCCTACCTCCTCCTCTCTTCTCCTTCCCCCTCCTCCTCTCCTCCTCCTCGCCCTCCTCCTCCTCCCTTGCTCCATCCCTCCTACCTCTCTCTTCTTCTCCTTCCTCCCTTCCTCCCTCTTCGGTTACGTGGATCACCTTTGCTCAATTTTCCTTGTCTTCCGAGTCCTTATAATTACCATAGTTTTTTTTTTTAGTTAGTTAATTTCCTTTTAAATATTCTTCTCTCCCTCCATCCTCCCATTTTAAGGGAGAGTCACCGGCCTTTTTTTTATCTTTCTCTCCTTTTCTCTCTTTCCCTGGCTTGTATACTGTACATTCGGCCCCATACAGCCAACTGTTTTAAGACGTTTATCCCCATCCAGGTGTCAATATTTTCCTGGTGAGCGGTAGCGAGCCAGCATATATATATATTTGTTTTGACAGCAAGCTAAATTTGTACATTTTTTCGATAGAAAAATTTCTTCGGCGAAGCCGGATTTCTCCATACAATGCTGGGTCGCTATCGCTCGCCAGGAAGAAATCGAACCCTGGATGGGGATAAACGTCTTAAAACAGTTGGCTGAATGGGGCCGAATGGATACAAGCCAGGGAAAGAGAGAAAAGGAGAGAGAGAAAGATAAAACAAGCAGGTGACCCCCCTTAGGGGAGGCAGACTGTTGTTCTGGACCACTTTCTCCCTAATGTTTAGCCCCACTAGTTTTGAGATTATAAGACGTTCGGCCCATTAGTTTGGCGATTTTAACACCTCAGAGCTTTCCCAGTGTATACCACCTCCTTTACGTAGGGCACGTGGTACCCGTCTTGCAACTCAATCCCACCCCTACTCTGTGCAACTCTCCAACCCAAGAGTGAAACGTTACTCTCAAACTTTCTTCTACTCAACAGCTGAGCTCTGGAACTCTCTCCCAGAATCAGTCTTTCCCTCTTCCTATGACTTAACCCTCTCACATCCTGACGCGATTTTTGAGCCTATTGGGGATACTTTAAAGCCTTTGTTACCGTCAGGGGTATCTATAAACCTTTAGTTTGTTTACTTCAACCTCTGCAGTTGTCTTTGAGTTAGCTGTGGGCAGAAAACTAATTTTGGAGAGGTAATTATAACAGTGAGAGTAATCTATTTCTTATTGATAATCTGGCAACCTCTGCGTCCTATGGTCGAGAGAGGGTTAATTTGCTTCAAACTCCGTGTGTCCAGGCATTTTGGCTCGAACGTCCCTTGATTTTGGCCCGTTCACTCTTTCAACTATGGGGGAGGCACTCGCTATAGGCAGTTATGCCTTTTGCCTCCCTCAATCACATAGAAAAACAAATCGTTGTCAATTTTAAGACCTTTTGTGCCATTTAGTTGTCGATTATTTCCTGGCGAGCGATAGCGAGCCTGCAATTTTAAGAGGAACCGGCCTTCGGCCGGTAAATGTATCTACCGAAAAATGTACAAATTTATCTTGAAGGGGGGTCTAGGTTTTTTCTTCTAAGCTTGATGGAGGTCTAGGGAGGAAACTAAACAAAAAATATGAATAAATGAATTAATAGACCAAACAAACGCCAGTCTCCCCGTTGGACCTAGCCGACCGTGATGCCTCCCCCCCCCCCCCCCCCTCTCTCTCTCTCTCTATAGTCCGAGGCACTAGCACACGTCAGCCTAATTATTACTAAAGGGGGAGGTAGTCGCTTTTTAGGGACCCCCTTCTCCCTCATTGTTTACCATATTAGTGTTGACATTTTGAGACATTCGTTCCATAAGTTTGGCGATTTTGAGACCTTTCGTGCCCATTAGGTGTCGATTTTTTCCTGGCGAGCGATAGCGAGCCTGTAATTTTAGAAGGAACCGGCCTTCGGCCGGGACATTTTTCTACCGAAAAATTTACACATTTTTCTTGAAAAGGGGGTCTAGGGGGCGTTTTTCTAAGTTTGATAGAGGTCTGGTGAGGAAAGTTAAAAATAAATGAATAAATTAATTAACATACCATAAAACCAGCCACTAGCCCCTTTAAATTATCCCCGGGGACTGGTATACACGTGAGCGTAATTATCCCCGGGGACTGGTATACACGTGAGCGTAATTATCCCCGGGGACTGGTATACACATGAGCGTAATTATCCCCGGGGACTGGTATACACGTGAGCGTAATTATCCCCGGGGACTGGTATACACGTGAGCGTAATTATCCCGGGGACTGGTATACACGTGAGCGTAATTATCCCCGGGGACTGGTATACACATGAGCGTAATTATCCCCGGGGACTGGTATACACGTGAGCGTAATTATCCCCGGGGACTGGTATACACGTGAGCGTAATTATCCCCGGGGACTGGTATACACGTGAGCGTAATTATCCCCGGGGACTGGTATACACATGAGCGTAATTATCCCCGGGGACTGGTATACACGTGAGCGTAATTATCCCCGGGGACTGGTATACACATGAGCGTAATTATCCCCGGGGACTGGTATACACGTGAGCGTAATTATCCCCGGGGACTGGTATACACATGAGCGTAATTATCCCCGGGGACTGGTATACACGTGAGCGTAATTATCCCCGGGGACTGGTATACACATGAGCGTAATTATCCCCGGGGACTGGTATACACGTGAGCGTAATTATCCCCGGGGACTGGTATACACATGAGCGTAATTATCCCCGGTGACTGGTATACACGTGAGCATAATTATCCCCGGGGACTGGTATACACGTGAGCGTAATTATCCCCGGGGACTGGTATACACGTGAGCGTAATTAAATTAGCCCCCAGTTATTTACATTAACGAGCAAAATAGCCCCCCCCCCGATATTTGTGGATGGTAATTAGCAGCGGCCACCACCACCACCACGTCACACATTTTACCACGTGATAATTGCCTGTTTATATTTGACGTGTCGGGGTTGGTTGGTCTCCAGGTGTATGCAGGTGAAAAATATAATTGATTTTTTTTTTTTTTTTTTTTTTTTGTCCTGAATACAATGGTGAACAATAGCATTATTATTATTTTGTGCCGAATAAACAGGTGAAAAATATCAGTTATATATTTATTTGTTTTATTTGTTTATTTTGTGTGCCGAATACACTGGTGAAAAAAAAAAAAAAAAAAAAAAAAAAAATATATATATATATATATATATATATATATATATATATATATATATATATATATATATATATATATACTGTACCGGTATATATATATATATTTTTTTTTTTTTTTTTTTTTGCCGAATAAACCAGATTGATTGGTAGTGTGTTTCTGCATGTGTTAGATTGTGCTTAGGGACTGTCAATTTGTGTATTTTATAACCTATGCACTGTGGTTTTTGTGCTGAATTAACCAGATAGATTGGTAATTTGTTTCGGCATGTATTAGATTATGCTTAGGTTCTGTTAGATTATGTAGAAGGACTGTCAATTTTATGTATTTTATAATATATGCATTGGCAAAAATGTAAACAAATTATGGGTACTAATAAATTCCAGATACCTTTAGTTGGATTAAGGGGAGGTTTTTAGTGTGATTCCTAGATTTCCAACACGCTTGAAATTACACCCCCATGACCCCCTTTCAAGATAAATGTGTACATTTTTCGGTAGAAAAATGTCCGGGCCGAAGGCCGGTTCCTCTTAAATTACAGGCTCGCTATCGGTCGCCAGGAAAAATCGACACCTAAATGGGACGAAAGGTCTTAAAAGTGACATAAATGGGGTGAAAGTTCTTAAAATCGCCAAACTAATGGGGCGAACGTCTTAAAATCTCAAAAGCAATGGGGCTAAACATGAGGGAGAATGGGGTAAAGAAAAAAATCCCTCAAGTGGAAATCTGCCCTTAAGTTGGAGTAAATGTCTCTAACAATACAAGTGAATAAATCCCAGATCTGTATGTTCTTGCTACGGTACGTGTCTGTCCCAACAGGCCTAATGTTTGAACTATAGTATGGTCGTAGTGCAAGAGACCTTATCTATCTATCTATCTATCTATTGTTGGACGCCGTGATCTCCGGAGGGGTGACCACGAACGAATCGCCCCCATGCACCTGTGTCCCCAGTTAGTTGACGCCTGTCCTCCCATCCAGCACCGCTTTCACGCATATACTGCTTAATTCCATCCTTCCACCTCTCTCTCAGTTTACCTCTCCCTCTCAGTCCTTCCACCTCACTCTCGTACACTCTCCTTTCTTTAACTTTCTTGGTACCGATAGCTTAATGCATAAGTGCGCGGAATTTCGATGTGAGTATCCTAGGTTCGAATCCTTGGAGTGCCACATGTATTTGTTGATTTCATTAATGAATTTAGAAGTGAAGTTGGTTGGTGGACAAAATATAATAATTCATTCTCTGGCTTCCCATACATTTCACATGGCCGAACCATCTCAAGGTGTTCCTGTTCACTCTTTCCAGCGCATCTACTGTACATCCACACCACACCGCTCTCGTACAATCGCGCTTAGTGATGTATCATGTTTCTTCACTTACCCACCCTATTCAACATCTGACAGACATTAATACAGCACAGAGCGAGCCAAACGTAATGACAGGTGAGACATGACTTATTAGCGCGACCGTACTTCCCCATTCATCTTACCTAGAGTATAATGAAGCCAGGCGACACGGTACCGAAGGGGGAAGTCATCAATGAGTTGCCAAGAGGTAATTTAAAGAGGAAGACGAGAGCGTGGAAGCCATATAGGAGTCATCATTAGGTAGTGGGAGCCTTAAGGGGAGGTTTTTAGTTTCTTTCCTACTCCTCCAGCAATCTTAAAATGTCACCCCCTTGACCCCCTTTCAAGATAAATTTGTACATTTTTCGGTAGAAAAATGTCCCGGCCGGCCGAAGGCCGGTTACTCTTAAATTACAGGCTCGCTGTCGCTCGCCAGGATAAAATAGACACCTAAATGGCACGAAAGGTCTTAAAATTGACAGAATGGGGCGGAAATTCTTAAAATCACCAAACTAATGGGGCAAACGTCTTAAAATCTCAAAAGCAATGGGGCTAGACATGAGGGAGAAAGGGGTAAAGAAAAAATTCCTTGAGTGGAAATCTCCCCTTAAGGGGGGGATGGCCGTATTTATTTGATTATTATTTTATCTTTAGTATTTTTTAGTTCCCTCCCTTTATCAACCTGTAAAAAAAAACCACACCCTAGATCCCCCTTTTCAAGATAAATGTGTACATTTTTCGGTAGCCAAGAGCGTGGAAGCCCCATATAGGAGGAGTCATCATTAATTATGTTGTTTGGCTGGGGAGAGGGTTTATGAGGTAGTGGGAACCTTAAGGGGTACCGTAGTGCTTGTGTTTTGGGGGCGCTACATTATTAATTTATTTATTACATTTTGAGTTTCTTCGTTAGACCTCTATCAAGCTTTAAAAAAAAAAAAAAAAAAAAAAAAAAAAAAAAATTAGCCTACCCCATTTCAAGATAAATGTGTACATTTTTCGGAAGACAAGAGCGTGGAAGTCCCATATAGGAGTCATCGTTACTTTATTAGGTCCCGGGAGAGTTATTATGTTGTTCGCCGGGGGGGGGAGAGGTTTATGAGGTAGTGGTAGCCTTAAGGGGTTAGTGCTGGTTTTGGGGGAGCTACTTAATCATGTATTTATTACATTTTGAGTTTCCTAGTTAGACCTACATCAAACTTTAAAAAAAAACTCACCCTATACCCCCATTCAAGATATATTTGTAAATTTTTCGGTTGAAAAAATTCCGGGCCGAAAGCCGGTTCATTGAACTCGCTATCGCTCGCCAGGAAAAAATCTACGCCTAAATGGCACGAAAGGTCTTAATATTGACAAAGTAATGGGGCGAAAGGTCTCAAAATCGCCAAACTAGTGAACGAACGTCTTAAAATCGCAAAACTAATGGGGCTAAGCATGAGGGAGAAGGGGGACCATAAAACCGGCCCATGTCCCCTTAAAGTGGGTCTGGATTAACGCAATAAAGCCAGAAGTATACGAGTACTGAACATGCAACGTCTATAAACAGATCTATAAGAGCTTCAGGTTGGTGTGTGGGGGGGGGTGTATGTGTGTGGCTGTGTGTGTGGGGGGGGGGGGGGATATGTGTGGCTGTGTGTGTGGGGGGGGGTATATATGTGTGTGGCTGTGTGTGTGTGTGGGGTATATGTGTGTGTGTGTGTGTGGCTGTGTGTGGGGGGGGTATATGTGTGGCTGTGTGTGGGGGGGGTGTATGTGTGTGGCTGTGTGGGGGGGTGTATGTGTGTGTGTGTGTGTGTAGGGGGCTGTGTGTGGGGGGGGGGGTGTATGTGTGTGTGGGGAGTGTATGTGTGTGTGGGGAGTGTGTATGTGTATGTGTGTGTGGGGAGTGTATGTGTGTGTGGGGGGGGGGTGTATGTGTGTGGCTGTGTGTATGTGTGGGGGGGTGTATGTGTGTGTGTGGGGGGGGGGGGGGGTGTATGTGTGTGTGGCTGGGTGTGGAGGGGGTGTATGTGTGTGTGGCTGTGTGTATGTGTGGGGGGGGGGTGTATGTGTGTGTTGGGTGGGGGGGGGGGTGTGTGGGTGCATGTGGGTGTGGGGGGGTGTATGCGTGTGCTGTGTGTATGTGTGGGGGGAGCGTGTATGTGTGTGTGTGTGTGGAGGGGGTGTATGTGTGTGTGGAGGGGGTGTATGTGTATGTGTGGGGGGGTGTGTGTGTGTGTGTGTGTGTGGGTGGGGGGGGGGGTGTGTGTGTGTCGGTGGGTGTGTGTGTGTGTGGCTGTGTGTATGTGTGGGGGGGGGGTATGTGTGTGTGTGTTGGGTGGGGGGGGTGTGGGGGGGTTTGTGTGTGTGGGGGTGTATGTGGGGGGTGTATGTGTGTGTGTGGGGGGGGGGGTGTATGTGTGTGTGTGGGGGGGGGGGGTGGAGGGGGTGTAAGTGTGTGGGGCTGTGTGTATGTGTGTGTGTGTGTGTGTGTATGTGTATGTGTGGGGGTGGGGGGGGGTGTATGTGTGTGTGTGTGTGGGGGGGGGGGGGGGGGGTGTGGAGGGGGTGTATGTGTGTGTGGCTGTGTGTGTTGGGGGGGGGGGGGGGGTGTATGTGTGTGTTGGGTGGGGGGGTGTGTAGTCATATAAACTCAATATGTTCACCTGACCTGTGTTTACCAATGATTTACTGCTATAAAGCTAAGAAGGTGTACATAAAGTAAGCTCGGCAACAACTATGTGAAGAACAGCCTTGTAGCCACACCATGCTCTTTGTTGCTGGATTTACGTTTTACTTGGAAGGCGTTTTCTGTTAGTTTAGGGGACAAACTAAGATATATTGCTCAAAAATGGCACAGGCAAGCATAATCCTTCTGTACTCCTTCCGTAATACCCTGTCACACCTAGACCAAGTACCTTATTACCCCAAACCAGTAGGTCAAAACGGCCACATCCCTAAACGGCCACATCCCTAAACGGCCACACCCCTAAACGGCCACATCCCTAAACGGCCACACCCCTAAACGGCCACACCCCTAAACGGCCACACCCCTAAACGGCCACATCCCTAAACGGCCACATCCCTAAACGGCCACATCCCTAAACGGCCACACCCCTAAACGGCCACATCCCTAAACGGCCACACCCCTAAACGGCCACACCCCTAGACGGCCACACCCCTAGACGGCCACATCCCTAAACGGCCACACCCCTAAACGGCCACATCCCTAAACGGCCACACCCCTAGACGGCCACACCCCTAGACGGCCACATCTCAAACGGCCAACCCACTAACCCCTCAATACAGCGATTTGGTAAGCTTAAGTAATTTGACTAACACTTATAGAACTACACCTAAGCTTTCAACACAACAGACAATTTGTTAGTAACACTGTTTGTTTGTTTGTTTCAATTTAGTACAAAGGAGTACAAAGGAAATCAAGCAACAACAGATCCAGTGACCCTTCTAGGTTGCTTGTCCTCCAAAACACTGAGGATTCAAGTGTCCAAACAGTGGTTTAGAGTGGGTAAGGGAACATTGGAAAGGGAATTACTGCCCTGGAACTAATGTCCGTGGCAGGATTAGGAAGTTAGTAGGGGACAGATGGGTTAGTAACTGAGGGGGGGATAAAATAAAGTTATTCATTTACAAACGCAGTCAGTCGCGGGTTTGATGCGAGATATTGTCTAGGCGGAGTTTAAATGAATCAACGGTGATGCAGTCTATAACGTTTCGGGGAAGCCCATTCCACAAGTTGACAACTCGATTGAAGAAGAAATTCTTAGATTCGTGTGAGTTAAAAGATTTACCAATAATTTTGCAACCGTTTCCCCGCGTGTAATTAGATTGGTCGATAGTGAAGTACTTACTACAGTTCATATTGTCGATTGCCTTTGATGATTTTGAACACTTGAATTAAGTCGCCTCTTAATCTGCGCTGGGTTAAAGGAAATAGATTTAATTCTCTAAGACCCTCTTCGTATGGTTTGTTCTTTAGGCTAGGTATCATTTTGGTAACTCTACGTTGAACTCGTTCTAGCTTGTTTATATCTTTTTGGTAATAAGGGCACCAGGATTGAACGCAGTATTCCAGAAGAGGGCGGACTAAGGAATTGTAAAGGGTTAGGATAACTTCTTTGGATTTATGCTCAAATGACCTGCCTATAAAGCCAATTATTTTGTTTGCCTTCTTAACAACTTCTGAACATTGTTGACTCGGTTTTAGGTTACTCGATATTGTTACTCCCAGATCGGTTTCTCTGTTTACATTCTTAAGCTGAGTGCCATTCATCGAATAGTTTGCTTTCTCATTTAGGTATCCGATATGTAGTACTTTACATTTATCCGCATTGAAACTCATTTGCCTGTTTAGTGTTAACAGGCAAGTGTTTAGTGTTAACTATCACACCGTTCTTAATTAAGGGCAGATTTCCACCTGGAGGATTTAGTGTTAATTAACTATCACACCGTTCTTAATTAAGGGCAGATTTCCACCTGGAGGATTTAGTGTTAATTAACTATCACACCGTGCTTAATTAAGGGCAGATTTCCACCTGGAGGATTTAGTGTTAATTAACTATCACACCGTTCTTAATTAAGGGCAGATTTCCACCTGGAGGATTTAGTGTTAATTAACTATCACACCGTTCTTAATTAAGGGCAGATTTCCACCTGGAGGATTTAGTGTTAATTAACTATCACACCGTTCTTAATTAAGGGCAGATTTCCACCTGGAGGATTTAGTGTTAATTAACTATCACACCGTTCTTAATTAAGGGCAGATTTCCACCTGGAGGATTTAGTGTTAATTAACTATCACACCGTTCTTAATTAAGGGCAGATTTCCACCTGGAGGATTTAGTGTTAATTAACTATCACACCGTTCTTAATTAAGGGCAGATTTCCACCTGGAGGATTTTTTTCTGAACCTCTTTCTCCCTCATGTTTAGCCCTATTGCTTTTGAGATTTTAAGACGTTCGCCTAGTATTTTTGATGTTTTAAGACATTTTGCCCCATTTCTGTCAATTTTAAGACCTTTCGTGCCATTAAGGTATCGATTTTTTCCTGGCGAGCGATAGCGAGCCTGTAATTTAAGAGCAACCGGCCTCTGGCCGGGAAATTTTTCTACCGAAAAATGTACAAATTTATCTTGAAAGGGGGTCTAGGCGGTGTAATTTTAAGCTTGATGAAAACGTAGGGAACAAACTAAATACCTGCCCTTAACATTAATCATTAATTACAAACCCCAATGCACTTGGAAAAACGAATGAAAGCATATGGTCCTCCCGGGATTCGAACTCGGGACAACACACCCAGAACATAAGAATAAGCTAATGACAGCATATGGTCCTCCCGGGATTCGAACTCGGGACAACACACCCAGAACATAAGAATAAACTAATGACAGCATATGGTCCTCCCGGGATTCGAACTCGGGACACCACACCCAGAACATTAGCATCTAAACCATTACACCACCAACACAATAACATATAATGCAATGTCTGGTTTTTCGAATATTCAATTTATTTTCTCAGGTTTGGTAGCTATTTTTCTTTGCCATTAGTCTGAAACCGGTGTCACACGAGCGCCTTTTCCGTCAATTTTCCATGAGCAAGTTTTTACGGTGTCATTTGTAATATTTTAGTATAAGGGAAATAACTACACCCTTTCGGGTGGATGGGACTCGTTAGCCTTGGTCGGCAACTCATCTAGGGGAGACAACCTTATACAAATCCGGGTGGATGGGACTCGTCAGCCTTGGTTGGCAACCTGTCTAGGGGAGTAAACCTGATACAAATCCGTACTGCTTACCTAAGGGTAAGGCAGGTTAGTGGATGGATTAGCCGAACACCACTGTAGAAAAATAGTGCTAACAAGATACACAGAGGGCCTCGGAGTCGGACAGATCCTAAATTGAGTGGTCAATCCTGTAAGTCCTTCACTAAACTGGCTCGGGTTGTCCCTCTCACAGGGAATAGGTCCGCTTGGGGGCATTCTGTGTATGGCCACCCTCGTAAGGGGAGTAAGGCGTCCAGCAATAGATAGATAGATAGAAGTTTTTTCTCGTATTATTTCGGGACTTTTTCGCACTGGTATCGGCAATTAGGGTAAAGGTAGATTATGTTAGGCGGCTGAATTCTGATAAACGGCAATTATTTAAGCTTCCAGACCATAATTGCCCGTAAAAATTGCTCGAAAAGTGGCTCGTGTGACTCCGGCTTGAATCTGGCTCTCCATTATATACAGTAAATATATAATATTAGCACTTTTGGATGCATTTATTATTTGTGTCTCTGAACTTCAATATTAAAGAAAAAATACGGTGTTTTTGCGACCCAGCTTGCTTACTTAATGTACCACTGACTGAAAACTACATATTTAGTTTGTAACTCTGACAGACAGAATACTTTTGTTCCGCGTTCTCAGTAGCCCTCAGGGTTCTGTTATCAGGAGCAATTTATAGCGAGGCCTTCCCTAGGGTTAAATGCCCCATTAATTACTCCTTCCACTCGTCTATACATTAGGCTACCATAGCACAGTTGGAATGTAAGTACATGGTCAGATTAATATGCAGCTCACCACATGTCACCACAAAGCCACTTCAACAGCTTCCTCTCTCTCCAACACCCCTTCTCCCCTCTCTACACTCTTCAGAAAATAGGAAAAATAGAAAGTAGCTACGAGGTGCCGTTTTAAAGGCTTATCCCTCAATACCTACACTATCACCATATACAGACTAATAACACACACAACAAAGCCACTCCAACAGTTTCCTCTCTCTCCAACACCACTTCTCCCCTCTCTACACTCTTCAGAAAATAGGAAAAGTAGAAAGTAGATACGAGATGCTTTTGTAATTTTATGGAGAAATTTTTCTATCGAAAAATTTACAGATTTAGCTTGTCAAAACAAAAATATTGACACCTGAATGGGGGTAAACGTCTTAAAACAGTAGGCTGAATGGGGCCGAATGGATACAAGCCAAAGAGAGAGGGAGAGAAATAGCTTGACCTGACCTGACCATATTCCACCGTTTAGTCCAGTTACCCCCGACAAGGTAAACGGGTGGACGGATGGGAGAGGTGGTGATGGTAGTTACAATTCATTAAGGGGCCACCTGCTTTTTGTATATCCTTTTCTCTGCCTTGTATCCATTTGGCCCCATTCAGCCTACTGCTTAAAGACGTTTATCCCCATTCAGGCGTCAATTTTGTATTGGTGAGCGGTAGCGAGCCAGCATATTTTTTTAATGTTTTTGACAGCAGGTTAAATGTGTATATTTTTCGATGGAAAAATATCTCCGGAGAAGCCGGATTTCTTCATATAATGCTAGCTCGCTATAGCTCGCCAGGAAAATATTGACACCTGGATGGGGGTAAACGTCTTAAAACAGTTGGCTGAATGGGGCCGAATGGATACAAGCCAGGGAAGGAGAGAAAGATAAACAAAAAAAGCCGGTGACCCCCCTTAAAATAGTTGGCTGAATGGGGCCGAATGGATACAAGCAAAGAGAGAGGGAGAGAAAGAGAAAAAAGCAGGTGACCCCCTCAACAACGGACGGCAGGGCAGGGGGGGAGGAGGGGGGGGGGGGTTGTGATAGGGAACACGGCGCACATACAATCCCTCTTTCTCTCTCTCTTTAACTTGCTCTCTCTTTCTCTCTCTCTCTATCTCGCTCGCTCTTTCTTTCTCTAGCTCGCTCTCTCTTGCTCGCTCGCTCTTTCTCTCGCTCGCTCGCTCTTTCTCTCGCTCGCTGGCTCTTTCTCTCGCTCGCTGGCTCTTTCTCTCGCTCGCTGGCTCTTTCTCTCGCTCGCTGGCTCTTTCTCTCGCTCGCTCGCTCTTTCTCTCGCTTTCTCTTTCTCTCGCTTTCTCTTTCTCTCGCTTTCTCTTTCTCTCGCTTTCTCTCTCTCTCTCTCTCTCTCTCTCTCTCTCTCTCTCTCTCTCTCTCTCTCTCTCTCTCTCTCTCTCTCTCTCTCTCTCTCTCTCTCTCTCTCTCTCTCTCTCTCTCTCTCTCTCTCTCTCACTCACTCACTCACTCACTCACTCACTCACTCACTCACTGGACGTACGAGCTAAATAAGCCATCAAACTTGACTGTCATAAAAGCAGGGAACGTATTTCCAAGAACATGTGTGAGTAGTTAAGGGAGCCCACCTCGCTTTTTTCTCTTTCTCTCTCTCTCTCTCTCTCTCTCTCTTTGGCTTGTATCCATTCGGCCCCATTCAGCCAACTGTTTTAAGACATTTACCCCCATCCAGGTGTCAATATTTTCCTGGCGAGCCAGCATATATATATATATATATATATATATATATATATATATATATATATATATATATATATATATATATATATATATATAGCGTATATATATATATATATATATATATATATATATATATATATATATATATATTTTTTTTTTTTTTTTTTTTTTTTTTTTTTTGACAGCAAGCATGTGTGTGTGTGTGTGTGTAGTGCTGTCAGGTGTGTGTGTGTAGTGTTGTCATCAGTGGTAGGTAGGTGGCAGTGTACCCATAAACAAGTCATCCCCACAACACCACCCTGCCACCCACATACATAACTACGTTTAAGGGGAGGTATATATTAGGAATATTGGTCAGGGCTTAAATCTGTTATTTATAGGTGTTGGTTTGGAGGGTAAGAGGGATGGTTCACTTTTCGGTTATTTGTTTTTTAATTTTATTTTTTGTATTTATAAGAACATAAGAACATAAGAAAATGGGAGTCTGCAGAAAGCCGATTGGCCTAAGCAAGGCAGATCCCTGTCCCACACAACCCCAATTACAAAGCCCAATTATAGGCTCAACACTCTAATACCCTGAGGATCATCTTACCAAAACGGTTAGAGATTAACGCAGGATTACGGGGGTCTGCAGAGCGCTGATTGGCCCAACCCTGCTGATCCCCCTTCACACCCAACCCTTCTCGTCCATATGCTTATCCAATTTTATCTTAAAGCTCCCTATCGTTTTTAATCCCACTATAGCACTTGGTAGTCCATTCCACCCATCTACAACTCTGTTACCAAACCAATATTTGCCTATATCTTTTCTGAAACGAAATTTATCTAATTTGAAACCATTGGTACGAGTTCTTTCGCTATCACTGAGCTTTAGTACATTTGTCATGTTCCCTTTGTTAATCCCACTAACCCACTTGAACACCTCTATCATATCCCCTCTAACTCTGCGTCTCTCTAACGAATGTAAGCCTAATTTCTTCAACCTTTCTTTATACGGAAGATTTCTAATATTATGGATCATTTTTGTCATTCTACGTTGTACTCTCTCCAATGAATCTATGTCCATTCTGTAATAAGGACACCAAAATTGAACAGCATAATCCATATGGGGTCTCACTAATGACAAGTAAAGTTTTAAGATAACATCAGCAGTTCTGTTACTCACACTCCTTTATTCATTATGTTTTCTAGTTTCTTCCCTAAACCTCCATCGAACTTTAAAAAAAAAAAAAAAAAACACATTCAGTAGATCCTCCTTGTAGACTTAATTTGTACATTTTTCGGTAGAAAAATGTCCCGGCCGAAAGCCGGTTCTTCCAAAATTAAAGGCTCACTATCGTTCGCCATGAAAAAAATGACACCCAAGTAGCACGAAAGGTCTTAATATTGACAAATAACGGGGCGAAAGGTCTTAAAGTCAACAAACTAATGGGGCAAACATCTTAAAATCTGCAAACTAATGGGGTTAAACATGAGGGAGAAGGGGGTCTAGAAAAACAACCCGTCTGCCCTTAACTCAATCACAGTCACGCACCTCTCCTCGGTAAATCCTGAAAGTCAGCTATTAATAATAATATAGTGGAATTCGCAGTATAGTGAAGACTTAGAAATAATAATAATAATAATAATAATAATAATAATAATAATAATAATAATAATAATAATAATAATAATAAAGACATTTATATTTATTGACAAAAGGAAAACACAAACTACTTTTATTGCAAAGACAGGATATTTTCGACTCTTTTTAAGGGGAGGTATTTAGTTTGTTCCCTAGACCTCCATCAACCTTAAAATTACACCCCCTTGAGTCCCTTTCAAAATAAATTTGTACATTTTTCGGTAGAAAAATGTCCCGGCCGAAAGCCGGTTCCTCTTACATTACAGGCTCGCTATCGCTCGCCAGGATAAAATCGACACCTAAATGGCACGAAAGGTCTTAATATGGGGTGAAAGTTCTTAAAATCGCTAAACTAATGGGGCAAACATTTTATAATATCAAAAGCAATGGGGCTAAACATGAGGGAGAAAGGGGTCAAGACAAAAATCCCTCAAGTGGAGATCTCCCCTTAAGACACATTTGAAGAGGACTCCAGGGACTGGAGTTATCGCAGAGAGGCTCCAGTCCTGACGTTTTTCCTGACTTACAGGGTGCTGGCTTAATAATCCAACAGGGTTGATAGCCTCTGAAGTCCTATTTTAACTAACTAAAGAGGACTCAAGACAATTAGAACATGTCGTTACCTGATTATAAATATTATATTAATACCCATTAACCAATACGAGTAATTCTGGTATATGATAGTAAGACGGTGTGGAAATACATTATAAGTTTCAGAATACCGTAACCCTTTATGAGAGAGTATTTGGCCCAGCATTGTGTACGGGTTAACCTAATGCTATCATTAACCCCAGTCATTTTTTTTTTTTTTTTTTTTTTATACGCTACGCTTCTTAAGGGGAGATGTCGACTTGAGGGATTTTTTTCTTGACCCCTTTCTCCCTCATGTTTAGCCCCATTGCTTTTGATATTATAAAACGTTTGCCCCATTAATTTAGCGATTTTAACAACTTTCACCCCATATTAAGACCTTTCGTGCAATTCAGGTGTCGATTTTATCCTGGCGAGCGATAGCGAGCCTGTAATTTAAGAGGAATCGGCCTTCGGCCGGGACATTTTTCTACCGAAAAATGTACAAATATATCTTGAAAGGGGCTCAAGGGGGTGTAATTTTATGCTTGATGGAGGTCTAGGGAACAAACTAAATACCTCCCCTTAAGGGTATTAAAGGGCATAGCTCATACAAAATCCCATTCCATTTGATCACTGTCTAAAGCATGTTAAGGGGAGGTTTTTAGTTCGTTCCCTAGAATTCCATCACTCTTAAAATTACAGCCCCTAGACCCCCTTTCAAGGTAAATTTGTACATTTTTCGGTAGAAAAATGTCCCGGCTGAAAGCCGGTTCCTCTTAAATTACAGGCTCGCTATCGCTCGCCAGGATAAAATCGACACCTGAATTGCACGAAAGGTCTTAATATGGGGTGAAAGTTCTTAAAATCGCTAAACTAATGGGGAAACGTTTTATAATATCAAAAGCAATGGGGCTAAACATGAGGGAGAAAAGGGGTCAAGCAAAAAATCCTGCAAGTGGAGATCTCCCCTTAAAGCATGATTGATACTGCACAGTTGCCTTGGTTTGCCATAGATTTTGATCTAAAACAGTAAACAAAGCCACGTAAGATATATTAAAATTGACCGCGGGAATTGAATCTGCTTTGATATTGCAGAGGGTTTAGTACCAAACCTACATACTCCGATAGTCATGAAATTCAGTGATAGGAGAGGCTGGGAATGCGAAATCCCCCGGATGCTACAGGGGTGCTATGGGCTCTCTGCGAGAGGGCTGGTTATCACACAGAGGCCCACGTCTCTTCAACAAACTCCCACGGCGAGTAAGAGACATGAGGGACATCTCGTTAGACAACTTCAAGAGAGCCCTAGATGTCGAACTGCAAAAAGTGCCAGACGAGCCCATCCTCGCAAGGGAGCGAGCTGTCGCTTCAAACAGTCTACTGCACCAAATCACCACCCATAACGAGGGGCGTCGCGCTGCTTGGTGCCGCTAGAAGAGCGGCGAACACATCTAAAGGTATCTAAAGGTATCTAAAGGTAAGGTATAATAATATAACTTACCCTGATATATTTTGTACATGATGAAGCACCGGTAATGTGAAGGCAAGATTTGATATTTATATCACATGACTGTAAACATTTTCTATCCTTATAAGAACATAAGAAAATGGGAGTCTGCAGAAAGCCGATTGGCCCAAGCAAGGCAGATCCCTGTCCCACACAACCCCAATTACAAAGCCCAATTATAGGCTCAACACTCTAATACCCTGAGGATCATCTTACCAAAACGGTTAGAGATTAACGCAGGATTACGGGGGCCTGCAGAGCGCTGATTGGCCCAACCCGGCTGATCCCCCTTCACACCCAACCCTTCTCGTCCATATGCTTATCCAATTTTATGTATCTATCAATACAATTAATCGTATTTTGGTCTCGTTAATCATAAATACCTGTATATACATATTAGCAGCTCAATCCATATGGCAACTTTAAGGGGAGGTTTCTAGTGTGTCGCTTAGACCTCCATCAAGCTTAAAATTACACCCCCTTGAGTCCCTTTCAAGATATATTTGTACATTTTTCGGTAGAAAAATGTCCCGGCCGAAGGCCGATTCCTCTTAAATTACAGGCTCGTTATCGCTCGCCAGGATGAAATTGACAACTGAATGGCACGAAAGGTCTTAATATGGGGTGAAAGTTCTTAAAATCGCTAAACTAATGGGGCAAACATTTTATAATATCAAAAGCAATGGGGCTAAACATGAGGGACAAAGGGGTCAAGAAAAAAATCCCTCAAGTGGAGATCTCCCCTTAACCTTCACTAAATCGTCTAAATAGAGGTAGACTATTATACAAAGGATACGCCGGTAGAGAAGGGGTGAACGGTAAAAAGGTCTGTTTGTAAATACCGTACGGCCAACATATCAAAATATTCCCTCTTGATTTTAAATTTCAAAGTACACCATTCGATAGCTTGCCATTATTTCTACATTTCACTATTAAGCTTATGCTGCTCATACAATTACTCATACCTCTCTTTAAATATATCCATCTTTGTAATGTAACTGCTGTGACAGCATGGAGTACTTATCAAAGATACTGAGAATCAAAATGGTGGCTAGTGACCTGACTCCTGAAACTCTTTAACCGATTGTGTTATTCTATGGGTACCCCAATGCCTTTATATACGTCACGACAGGTCTCAAATGTCTCTCCTCACCACCATCTAAAACACTAATTTATATATATTTACATTTATAAGAAACTTGGACTACAATTTTTGCACATAGGAGGTATATTGTAACTGTCTTGATAGCGTAATGCATAAATGCGCGGAATGTCGGTTTGAACATAAGAACATAAGACAATGGGAGTCTGCAGAAAGCCGATCGGCCCAAACAAGGCAGATCCCTCTCACCCCCACCCCCAATTATAAGGCCTAAATTTAAGTGTTATGGGCTTATAAAGTCCAGCTCACTAACACCATTAGGGCTGACCACACCGAAACGGTCAGAGGTCAGAAAACGGGGGTCTACAGAGCGCCGATTGGCCCACACCTGACAGATCCCCCTCACACCCAACCCATCTCGTCCATATGCCCATCTGTCCACGAGGGGCGTCGCGCTCCTTGGTGCCGCTAGAAGACTGGCGAACACATCATAAGGTATCTAATTTTATCTTTAAGCTCCCTATCGTTCTTGATCCCACTATAGCACTTGGTAGCCTAGTCCACCTATCGACAACTCTGTTATCAAACCAATATTTGCCTATATCCTTCAGAAAGGATGTAGGCAAACATTGGTTTGGTAACAGAGTTGTAGATAGGTGGAATAGGCTACCAAGTGCTATAGTGGGATCATGAACGATAGGGAGCTTTAAGATAAAATTAGATTGGTTCGAGTCCTTGGAGTGCCACATGTAGTTGTTGATTTCATTAATTGAGTTTAGAAGTTGGTTGGTCACAAAATATGAATGAGGATAGCTTACCCCTTACATGAACGTCACCTTACCAGACAAAGACGGGAAAGTTGCCCCATAATTTACATGTAGGCGTATCTTATTTACTGTGTTGGTGGTGTAATGGTTTAGATGCTTGTGTTCTGGGTGTGGTGTCCCGAGTTCGAATCCCGGGAGGACCATATGCTTTCATTAGTTTATTCAAGTGCATTGGGGTTTGTAATTGATGATTAATGTTAAAAACGGGGTTAAAAGCGAGTCCACCTCGCTTTTTTTGTTTTTCTCTCCCTCTCCCTTTGGCATGTATCATTCGGCCTCATTCAGCCGATGCATATGTGTTAAATGTTAGGTTGCTAAATATTTGTATTTTCTCTCTCTCTCTCTCTCTCTCTCTCTCTCTCTCTCTCTCTCTCTCTCTCTCTCTCTCTCTCTCTCTCTCTCTCTCTCTCTCTCTCTCTCTCTCTCTCTCTCTCTCTCTCTCTCTCTCTCTCTCTCTCTCTCTCTCTCTCTCTCTCTCTCTCTCTCTCTCTCTCTCTCTCTCTCTCTCTCTCTCTCTCTCTGTTAGTGTTAATAGAACCGTATACATTTCATAATGTTGCAATTTAAAGGCCTCGATAACAACCTCGGCAGTCGATATCTCATCCCACACCATAGCCTTGTTAACAGTCGTCAACCTCATATTACCGTATCTACGTTATGTTATATGCTCGGTAACATTATTGCCAACAGTTACATTTAGTATTATACATAGGAAGAGAGTTTAATATGCTAAATCACGGAATGAAAGTAAGATGGTTGAAAATTATGGAGTAATATAGGATTGTGGCGGTTTTTGGCAACGTGTCCACTGGCTAGTCCAGATGTCTTGCTTCCGAGGCGCGTGTCCGCAGCCTATTTTTTCGCACATATTTGTTCACGATCACGATATTTCTTAATTATTTGGGTAATATCCTAACTGTTTGACATTTGCAATTGCATGACAAACCTATGTCTGAGTATATATTTAAGTATTCTGGGACGTGTATCTTCCTATTAGTGGGATAAGTTTTAATTAGCGCATTATCATCCGCCAAAATCGGGGTATTTAATACACGTCAAAATCCTTCCGACCTCAGTCTGTTGTAAGACGTGAGTGTGAGTGCGCGCATCAATTTGGGCTCCCGTCAAGTGCTTCCCCGTGACTTATTACTTATTCCTGCATTACTACAAGTACTCGACGTTACTTATTGATGGTGGGATCGCGTTACCATGCCTGTGACATAACGCTAGGTGAGTGTTATTGAGATGTTATGATTGGGAAGCCGGTTTATTGTTATACTATTCTGCTCCGAGTTCTGCAAATGACCACTTGTGAGTTTCGTTCTATAAGGAAGTTAGGTTATATAAATACCTACCGTACATATAGCTTGTACAACTACCCACACATAGCCTGTACACATACCCTGTACAACTACCCACACATAGCCTGTACACATACCCACACACATAGCCTGTACACATACCCACACACATACCCACACACATAGCCTGTACACATACCCACACACATAGCCTGTACACATACCCACACACATAGCGGCATAGCCTGTACACATACCCACACACATAGCCTGTACACATACCCACACACATAGCCTGTACACATACCCACACACATAGCCTGTACACATACCCACACATAGCCTGTACACATACCACACATAGCCTGTACACATACCCACACATAGCCTGTACACATACCCACACATAGCCTGTACACATACCCACACATAGCCTGTACACATACCCTGTACAACTACCCACACATAGCCTGTACAACTACCCACACATAGCCTGTACACATACCACACATAGCCTGTACAACTACCCACACACATAGCCTGTACACATACCCACACATAGCCTGTACACATACCACACATAACCTGTACACATAGCCTGTACACATACCCACACATAGCCTGTACACATACCCACACATAGCCTGTACATATACCCACACACATAGCCTGTACACATACCACACATAGCCTGTACACATTCCACCTGGGGGGGGGGGTACCATCAGTCTAACATGGTGGCACCTGTCTGTTCTACACCTTGGCACACTGTTTGTCTTGACTTTCCCAACACTCACACACACTCACTCTACATCGCACACTATACCTTCCGTAATACCAGAGCAGAGTCCACAATATACTGTATTAAGGGGAGGTATTTAGTTTCTGATGTTGAGGTATGGTGGTGAGATAGTGATAGAATGGTATGGAAAAACTGCAAACTAGCAAGGGAGAAGGGGAGTGCACCCGATGACTGAGACTGGCATAGTCCCCCTATATAAGGGCAAAGGGAAAGAGGAGTGTGTGGTAACCACCGAGAAATATGTCTTCTAAGCGTAGTAGGGAAGGTATACAGTAGGGTATTGATTGAGAGAGTGAGAGTGAGAACGGAGAAATGGATAGGCGACGAGCAGGGAGGTTTTAGGAAGGGAAGAGGATGTGTAGATCAGATGTTTACCCTGAATTTTTTTGTGGAGAAGTATCTGGATAAGAAACAAAAGGTGTATGTTGCCTTTATGGACTTGGAGAAGGCCTATGACAGAGTGGATAGAGAAGGTTTGTGGAAAGTACTTAGAATATACGGAGTAGAGGGCAAGTTGCTGAAAGCAGTGAAGAGCATGTATGAGGGTGCAAAGGCGGCAGTACGTGTGGATAGTAGGCAGGACGGGTTCTTTGACCTACATGTTGGATTTAAACAGGGTGTGTGATGTCCCCGTGGTTTGTTTACTGTATATATGGATGGAGTCATGAAAGAAATACTATCAAGCGTCAGTGGATGTTATCGCTGAAAAGGGAGGGAATTGAGTGGAAGCTACCTATACTGCTGTTTGCGGATGATACAGTCTGATGAGTGATAATGAATGGGAGTTGCAGGGTCTGGTAAATGAGTTTGGAACAGTGTGCGAAAAACGGAATTTGAACGTAAATGCGGGAAAGCAAGGTTATGGTCTTCGGACGGGGTGAAGTCACCGAGTGTGAGCTGAACGGTCGGGCTATGGAGATCGTCAACTCTTTTAAGTATCTGGGCAGTGTGTTGAGAAAGATGGGACTATGGATGAAGAGGTGCGAGGAGAGGGTACAACACGCGAAGAGGGGGGTAGGATCGCTAAGAGCAGTAACAAGAAATAGGGTGGTCATTATGGAAGTGAAGAAGTGCTTGCCTGACAGTGTGGTAATCCCGACACTGACTTACGGAAGCGAAGCATGGACGTTGGTTGAGAGACTCATACCAAGAGAGAGAGCAGTGGAAATGAACAACATAAGGAGTGCGTGCGGAGTAACATGCAGGGATAGAGAGACTAATGAGGAAGTAAGAAGGATGTGGTGTGGAGGTAGATGTGCTGGAAGTGTGAAAAGGAACAACTTGAGATGGTTCGGCCATATGGAACGTATGGAAAGCTAGAGAATGACGTAAGATGGTGTACGAGAGCGAGGTGGAGGGACAGAGGGGATAGGTAGACCGAATATGAGGTGGAAGGATGGAGTGAGGAACTACATGAACGAAGGCGGTGCTGGTTGGGGGGAGGGGCGTCGACTGACTGGGGACAGAGGTGCATGGGGGCGGTTCGTTCGTGGCCACACCCTCCGGGGTCACGGCGTCAGGCAATAGATAGATAGATTTATTTAGTTTCTTCCCCCTAGAACTCCTAAGGTCTTAAAATTACACCCCCTAACCCCTTTTCAAGATAAATTTGTACATTTTTCGGTAGCAAAATGTCCCGGCCGAAGGCCGATTCCTCTTAAATTACAGGCTCGCTATCGCTCGCCAGGGTAAAATCGACACCTAAATGGCACGAAAGGTCTTAAAATTGACAGAAATGGGTCGAAAATTCTTAAAACCGTCAAAATAATGGGGCGAACGTCTTAAACTTAAAACAATCAATGGGACTAGACATGAGGGAGAAAGGGGTCAAGAAAAAAGTCCCTGAAGTGGAAATCTCCCCTTAACAATGATAGTCTCTAGCGAATAAGACCAATATAGTCACTACATAGTACAGAGTGCTACGTACGAGCATTTTATGTTTCATTTGGAATATTTTCAATTTTAGAACCAGTGTGTGCAGTCCACTTAGCTACACGAATAAACAACAGAGTGAATCCAAATTCACCCCTACTCTGTGCAACTCTCCAACCCAAGAGTGAAACGCTATTCTCAAACTGTCTTCTATTCAACTGCTGAGCTCTGGAACTCTCTCCCAGAATCAGTCTTTCCCTCTTCCTATGACTTCAAACTCCGTGTGTCCAGGCATTTTAGCTCGAACGTCCCTTGATTTTGGCCCTGTCGCTCTTTCGGCTGTGGGGGAGGCACTCGCTGCAGGCGGTTGTACCTTTTGTCTCCCTCATTCACATAGAAGGAAAACAAATCATATGGAAACTTGTACCGGATTCAAGGCTCCCATAAAATGGTTCGTGTGACACCGGTTTTAAGGGGAGATTTCCACTTGAGGGATTTTTTTCTGGACCCCTTTCTCCCTCATGTTTAGCCCCATTGCTTTTGAGATTTTAAGACCTTCGCCCTAGTAGTTTGGATATTTTAAGACATTTTGCCCCATTTCTCTCAATTTTAAGACCTTTTGTACCATTAAGGTGTTGATTTTTTTCTGGCGAGCGATAGCGAGCCTGTAATTTAAGAGCAACCGGCCTCTGGCCGGGAAATTTTTCTACCGAAAAATGTACAAATTTATCTTGAAAGGGGGTCTAGGGGTTGTAATTTTAAGCTTGATGAAAACGTAGGGAACAAACTAAATACCTCCCCTTAACCCTTAACGAGATAGAAAGTCATCACAAGGAAGCACAAAAATCCTTACTTAATTAATTCCCGCCGCACAGTGTATCGCCTCCTTCAATTAACCGGATTATGGGAAGATTTATAGTGACACGGCCACAATAGGGGAGGGGGGGGGGGGGTCCTGCCTTGCTGCTGCTGCTCTACCTCCATGGGTTTACGGGACCCCCTTCTCCCTCATGTTTAGCAACGTTTAGTTATGGTTATTTGTATTATACTCACCCTATTTGTATTATACTCACCCTATTTGTATTATACTCACCCTATTTGTATTATACTCACCCTATTTCATATGGCCATTTGTATTATACTCACCCTATTTCATATGGCCATTTGTATTATACTCACCCTATTTCATATGGTTATTTGTATTATACTCACCCTATTTCATATGGCTATTGGTATTATACTCACCCTATTTCATATGGCTATTGGTATTATACTCACCCTATTTCATATGGCTATTGGTATTATACTCACCCTATTTCATATGGCTATGTTTAACATCTTTCGCTCCATTTCCTTGTCAATATTTAGACCTTCCATGCCATTTTGCTGTCGATTTTGTTTTTACTGGCGAGCGACAGTGAGCCTACAATATAGAAGTACAAAGGAGTACAAAGGAAATCAAGCAACAACAGATCTAGTGACTCTTCTAGGTAGAAGGAACCAGCCTTGGGCTGGGGATTTTTTTATCGAAAAATGCACACATTTATCTCGAAGTGAATGTTTATATATATATATATTTATTTAATTTCATGGTTGATGGGGGGTTAGGGAGGAAGCTTAAAAACGCAATAATGATAGTCAGAAAAAGCCAATAAATACATATTGAAAAAACCCACTTCAATGATCGTGTCTTGTGAGGATTTATGGTGACCCGGGGGTGGGGGGGGGGGGTGCTTGCCTTCCTGCCGCCACCACCGCCACCACCGCCACCACCTATATACGGAACCTCAATATATCTCGTATGAGGGTTTTCTGTTGCTTAGAAAGGGGCTCTGGTAATCACTTTAAGGGGGGGGGCGGGTTTCTGGACGCCCATCTCCCTTGTGTTTAGCCCCATTAGTTTATTACAGTTTAAAGAAGTTCGGCCCCTTAGTTTGGCGATTTTAAGACTTGACGGCCCCATTTATTTGTCAATATTAAGACCTTTCGCGCCATGTCAAATCGCCTAATAGTAGCCAGAATAAAGTTAACAGGACGGAGCGGTACAGAAGCGGTTAATGAATTATGGGTCAGCAACCGTTGCAACCTGCAATTAGGTATTGGAAAGTAGATATTTATGATGAATTTATGGTTACATTTAAGGGGGTGCTAGTCGGTGTTTCTGGACCCCCTTCTCCCTCATGTTTAGCATATTAGTTTTGAGATTTGAAGATGTTCGGTCAGAGTGAGAGAACTCTATTTCTTATTGCTAATCTGGCAACCTCTGCGTCATGAATGCGTGAAAGGGTTAATAATACCACGATGCTGTACAATCGGGGGTATTAAGTGTCGTCATAGATTCCAGTGGTCTTCGCTCATCAAGTGTTATTGGTATCTTTATAGTGACTGGGATAAGTGCTTATCCCTCAGAGTATTAGTCAGTGTCCGAAACTTTGTGAAATATCTGATTATTCTTAACCCTTACAGTACCAGCGACGTTTTATTGCTCTTATTTCAGCTGCACTTAGACGATTCTACGAAGCTTAAGAAGGATGTGTGGTAGCTAAAAGGATTAATTGAGATAGGCTGTAATCTTTAAACGGGTAGACATCTTTCCTCAGCTGAATAAAATCGTCTAATATGTATCCACAATTACTTCCCGTACGCCCTGATATATTTACAGTCCATTCAATCACAATTAACCCCTTAAGGGAGCCCATCTCGCTTTTTCTGTTCTCTCTTTCTCTCCCTCTCTCTTTGGCTTGTATCCATTAGGCCCCATTCAGCCTACTGTTTTAAGACGTTTACCCCCACCCAGGTGTTAATATTTTCCTGGCGAGCGGTAGCGAGCCAGCACATATATACTGTATATATTTGTTTTGACAGCAAGCTAAATTTGTACATTTTTCGATAGAAAAATGTCTCCGGCGAAGCCGGATTTCTCCATACAATGCTGGCTCGCTATCGCTCGCCAGGAAGATATCGACACCTGGATGAGGATAAACGTCTTAAAACAGTTGGCTGAATGGGTCCGAATAAATACAAGCCAGAGACAGAGAGAAAAGGAGAGAAAGATAAAAAAAAAAAAAACACCGACACCCCTCCCCCCCCCCCCCCTTAAGTTACGACCAAATGTTCCCGACACTACATTATAAGGCATCCATAAATACCCACCTCGTAAGCAATAAATAAACAATTGCTTAAGGGGGGGGGCATGGTTCACTTTTTGGGCGATTTTTGCATGTATTCGTTATTTTTCTAGTTTCCTCCCCAGACCTCCATCATTTTTGCATGTATTCATTATTTTTCTAGTTTCCTCCCCAGACCTCCATCATTTTTGCATGTATTCATTATTTGTCTAGTTTCCTCCCCAGACCTCCATCATTTTTGCATGTATTCACTATTTTTCTAGTTTCCTCCCTAGACCTCCATCATTTTTGCATGTATTCATTATTTTTCTAGTTTCCTCCCTAGATCTCCATCAAATTTAAAAAAACATCCATTAGATCCCCCTTCTAGATAAATTTGTACATTTTTCGGTAGAAAAATTTCCCGGCCGAAGGCCGGTACCTCTTAAATTACAGGCTCGCTATCGCTCGCCAGGAAAACATCGACACCTAAATGGCACGAAACGTCTTAAAATTGACAGAAATGGGGCGAATGCTCTTAAAATCGCCAAACTAATGGGGCGAAAGTCTTAAAATCTCAATAGCAATGGGACTAAAGATGAGGGAGAAAGGGGTCCAGAAAAAAATCTCCCAAGTGGAAATCCCCGCTTAACCACTACTGTACCGGCTACGTGTTTTTATATACTGCATATTCTAGCGATATTTAGACGATTGTGTGCAGCTTAAGAAGGATCTGTGGTAGTCAAAAGGTTAAGGGAGATAGTTGGAAGCCTGTTTGATGGCTGGTTTCCCTGGATTAAGGGGAGATATCCACTGGAGGGATTTTTGTCTTAACCCCTTTCTCCCTCATGTTTATCCCCATTGCTTTTCTAATTTTAAGACGTTCGCCCCATTATTTTGACGATTTTAAGAACTTTGGACCCATTTCTGTCAATGTTAAGACCTTTCGTGCCATTTAGGTGTCGATTTTATCCTGGCGAGCGATAGCGAGCCTGTTATTTAAGAGGAACCGGCTTTCAGTCGGGAAATTTTTCTACCGATAAAATTTACAAATTTATCTTGAAAGGGACTCAAGGGGGTGTAATTTTAAGCTTGATGGAGGTCTAGGGAACAAACTAAATACCTCCCCTTAACTGAATATAATCGTGTAATAGTAGCCAGATTAATGTTAAAAGGACGGCACTGCTATCGAAAGGGTTATCTGTATTTAATGATACGGTCGTTTTTAACTTCATTCGTGTCCATCAAACAGTTTGAACCTTAATAATGTTCAACCTATAATTTGGCGAATTTAACGCTCGCATTCTTAAGCAATAATTTCCCTTCCCAGCGCCTGACAGCGAACGAATCTTGTGGGAATGAGCGTTGTCTACAGGAATTAGAGGGATTAGCATTTCGATTTCTAAAGGTAACGTAATTTGTCAGGTTATTTCGTCCATAAACTACGCTACGAAGAGAAAGACATATTAAGGGGGGGGGGGACCTGCTTTTGTTATCTTTCTCTCCTTTTCTCTCTTTCTCTGACTTGTATCCATTTGGCCCCATTCAGCCAACTGTTTTAAGACGTTTATCCCCATCCAGGTGTCGATTTTTTACTAACGAGCGATAGCGAGCCAGCATTGTATGAAGAAATACGGCTTCGCCGGAAACATTTTTCTATCTAAAAATGTACAAATTTAGCTTGCTGTAAAATAAAATTATATATATGCTGGCTCGCTACCGCTCGCCAGGAAAATATTGACACCTGGATGGGGGTAAACGTCTAAAACAGTAGGCTGAATGGGGCCGAATGGATACAAGCCAAAGAGAGAGGGAGAGAAAGAGCCCAAAACAGCGAGGTGGTCGTCCTTAATAATTAAAGAAGAATACCACCCTTAGACTCCTCGTCACCCCAGGTATCGATGTTGTTGCTGATAAACGAAAGCTAGTCTGCAATTTAGAAGAAACCTGCTTTTGCCTGGGCGTATTGCTTCCAAACAAGGTGTACAATTTACCTTGAAGGGAGAGTCTTGAGTTTTGTATTTAATTTTTTTTTTTTTTAGCTTGAAGCCAGTCTCCAGGCAAACTAAAAATCTAAAAACATCCAAACTCGGAGGTTAAACCACACACAGAGAGAGAGAGAGAGAGAGAGAGAGAGAGAGAGAGAGAGAGAGAGAGAGAGAGAGAGAGAGAGAGAGAGAGAGAGAGAGAGAGAGAGAGAGAGAGGAGAGAGAGAGAGAGAGGAGGAACAATATAGAGAGGAGAGAGAGAGAGAGAGATAGGGACGAGCGAGAGAGAGAGAGAGAGAGAGAGAGAGAGAGAGAGAGAGAGAGAGAGAGAGAGAGAGAGAGGGGGGGGAGGGAGGGAGGGAGGGAGAGAGAGAGAGAAAGCGAGCGAGAGAGAGAGAGAGAGAGAGAGAGAGAGAGAGAGAGAGAGAGAGCGAGCACAGGACAGACGAGTGGCGGGATCTACTTTTTTTATTTATCTATCTATTATATATAATTATATATATATATATTTTTTTTTTTTTTTGTTTTTTTTTTTTATATGAATACAAGAAATTTAGGGTTTGTGGTGGTCATGGTTTCGCCCCACCAAGTGCGCCCAATCGTCTTAGCATCTACAGTACAGTCATTGCTATGCCAGGAGAGGGTAAAGACTACCATCATTAACCCTCCCTAACTTCCATAATTATACCCTTCCTAACCTGAATAAAATCGTCTAATAATAGCGATAATAAACTGTCAAACTCAGAGACTTAACCCCTTCTGTACCGGGGACGTCTTTTATGTTATATTTCGGCTACATTTAGACGATTTTATATAGCTTAGGAAGGATGCATGGCAGCTCAAAGGATTAAGGGGAGATTTCCACTTGTCGCACTTTTTTCTTGACCTCTTTCTCCCTCATGTTTAGCCCCATTGCTTTTTGAGATTTTAAGACGTTTGCCCCATTAGTTGTTGTGATTTTAAGAATTTCCGCTCCATTCTGTCAATTTTAAGACCTTTCGTGCCATTTAGGTGTCGATTTTATCCTGGCAAGCGATAGCGAGCCTGTAAATCAAGAGTAATCGGCCTCCGGCCGGGACATTTTTCTACCGAAAAATGTACAAATTCATCTTGAAAGGGGGTCTAGGGGGTGTAATTTTAAGCTTGATGAAAACGTAGGGAACAAACTAAATACCTCCCCTTAAGCATTCCAATATATTACACAATAAGTATTTATACCTAGAGATATTTCTTGGAGTAGCTTAATATCACTTTATCCTTCACCCTGTCCTAATTAACTATGATTTAATGTTAACGAAGTGGCATTAACTTTATATCAACCTAGCTTATATATTTCACTTTGACTGAGAACAAATTTACGCAAAATCTCATTGAACATCTGTCTCCTGCCGTGTGATTATCTCCCAATTATTGCATATAACTGGCGGCCACAAGCATACGGCGTGTCACACGAGCTCCTGTACAGTCCATTTGTACGGGCAATTGTGGTCTAGCTTCTTCAAAATTTAGGTTATGTCAGAAATCAGCAACCTAGCAAAATTTTCCTTGACTCTAGTTTCCGGTTACATTGTGAAAGAGCCTAAGAATATTACGAGGCAATACTTGTTCATCGATTGTTGCCGGAAAATGCGTTCGTGTGACATCACCTTAAGGGGCTAGTGGCTGTTTTTTTTTTTTTTTTTTTTTTTTTTGGGGGGGGGGGGGGGGGGTCTATTAATTCATGTATTCATATATTATTTTGTTTTCTCGCTAGACCTTCCTAAAACTTAGAAAAACACCCCCTAGACCCCCCCTCAAGATAAATGTGTACATTTTTTGGGTAGAAAAATTTCCCGGCCTAAGGCCGGTTCTTCTTATAATTACAGAATCGCTATCGCTCGTCATAAAAAAATCGACACCTAAATGGCACGGTAGGTCTTAAAATTGACAACGAAACGGAGCTAAAGGAGTAAAAATCGCCAAACTATTGGGCCGAACGTCTTAAAATCTCAAAACTAATAGACTAAACATGAGGAAGAAGGGGGTCCAGAAAAAGCGAGTACAATACCCCCTTAAGAACTTGTATTGACCGATGACCACTTCAACTATCTCTCCCTCTCTCTCTCCCTCTCTCTCTCTCTCTCTCTCTCTCTCTCTCTCCCTCTCCCTCTCCCTCTCCCTCTCCCTCTCTCTCTCTCTCCCCCGGCACTATAATCACAGTACCGGTGTCACACGAGCAATATTTCTCCGGCAATTTTCCGATGAGCAAGTGTGTTCTCGTAATATTGTGAGGCTCAAACCTAAATGTTTTCGATGAGCCAGGTTTTCCTCGCATTATTCTGGGGTTCTTCCGCATTGGCATCGGAAACTAGACTGAAGGTAGGTTACGTGGCTGATTTCTGATACAACCTAAACTTTGACGACGCCAGACTACAATGGCTTGGAGGCATTAACCCCTTCTGTACCGAGGCCGTCCTTTTAACTTTCTTCTCGCTACTATTTGACGATTTTATTCAGTTTAAAAAAGTCCTCCAGCAATTAAAAGGCTTCGAACTATCTCGCTTAACCCTTTTTACCACCACAGATTCTTCATAAACGGCACAACATCGTTTAAGGGGAGGTTTTTAGTGTGTTTCCTAGACCTCCATCAAGCTTGAAATTACACCCCCATGAAAAATTTGTACATTTTTCGGTAGAAAAATTTCCCGGCCAAAGGCCGGTTCCTCTTAAATTACAGGCTCGCTATCGCTCGCCAGGAAAAAATCGACACCTAAATGGGACGAAAGGTCTTAAAAGTGACATAAATGGGGTGAAAGTTCTTAAAATCGCCAAATTAATGGGGCGAACGCCTTAAAATCTCAAAAGCAATGGGGCTAAACATGAGGGAGAAAGGGGTAAAGAAAAAAATCCCTCAAGTGGAAATCTCCCCTTAAATTAGCTAGAATAAAATGAAAAGAACGTCGCCGGTACAGAAGGGGTTAACACAATAAGAGAGCTCCTGACTTATTGATTGTTGACGTGATGGAGAGCCAAACATACACCCTCTCTCTCTCTCTCTCTCTCTCTCTCTCTCTCTCTCTCTCTCTCTCTCTCTCTCTCTCTCTCTCTCTCTCTCTCTCTCTCTCTCTCTCTCTCTCTCTCTCTCCAGATTTATGAATGGCCATTTACCCCTTCAGACTCATATGACGCAGAGGTTGCCAGATTAGCAATAAGAAATAGAGTTCTCTCACTCTTATAATTACCTCTCCAAAATTAGTTTTCTGCCCACAGCTAACTCAAAGACAACTGCAGAGGTTGAAGTAACTAAACTAAAGGTTTATAAATACCCCTGATAGTAACAAAGGCTTTAAAGTATCCCCAATAGGCTCAAAATGGCGTCATATATCGGAGAGGGTTAATTCAATTTTCCCCGACGACAGGTTCATAAAGTCGGTGGTCGTTGTTCATCGGGCGAGTGGCGTAACATTGCCGTGTTCTTGGTCGGCCTGTCATTAGCTTGTGTATATTATTCGGCGACTCATAGTTTATGGCACCGGTCTCCGCGGTCTCTGCCTAAATATGGGGAAGTGTATCACTTCTTGTGTGTATTAAGGGGAGGTATTTAGTTTGTTCCCTAGACCTCCATCAACCTTAAACTTACACCCCCACGAGCCCCTTTCAAGATAAATTTGTACATTTTTCGGTAGAAAAATGTCCCGGTCGAAGGCCGGTTCCTCTTAAATTACAGGCTCGCTATCGCTCGCCAGGATAAAATAGACACCTGACTTGCACGAAAGGTCTTAATATGGGGTGAAAGTTCTTAAAATCGCTAAACTAATGGGGCAAACGTTTTATAATATCAAAAGCAATGGGGCTAAACATGAGGGAGAAAGGGGTCAAGAAAACAATCCCTCAAGTGGAGACCTCCCCTTAAAAGAGTAAAGAAGGTAGGAGGGTGATATTTATTGTACGAAGGAGTACAAAGTACAACGGAAATCAAGCAACAACAGTTCCAGCGACCCCTCAGGGCTGCTTGCCCTCCAAAACACTGATGGTCAAGTGTCCAAACAGTAGTTTAGAGTGGGTAAAGGAGAAATGGAAAGAGAAGACTGCCCTGGGACAAATTTATGTGGCAGGATTAGGAGATGTTAGTAGGGGACAGTTGTTAGTCATATAATAATGGGGAAAAAAATGTATTAATTTACAAATGCAGTCAGTCGTGGATTTAAGGCAAGGTGTTTGTCTAGGCGAAGTTTTAAAAAATCAACGGTGTTGCAGTCTATGACATCTCGGGGAAGCCCATCCCACAAGTTGACAACTCGATTGAAGAATAATTTCTTAGACTCGTGTGGGTTAAAAGATTTTCCAATAATTTTGCAACCGTTCCCCTGCGTGTAATTTGATTGGTCGATAGTGAAATATGTATTACAGTTCATATTGTCGATGCCTTTGATGATTTTGAACACTTGAATTAAGTCGCCTCTTAATCTGCGCTGGGTTAAAGGAAATATATTTAATTCTCTAAGACGCTCCTCGTATGGTTTGTTCTTTAGGCTAGATATCATTTTGGTAACTCTACGTTGAACTCGTTCTAGCTTGTCTATATCTTTTTGGTAGTAAGGGCACCAGGATTGAACGCAGTATTCCAGGAGAGGGCGGACTAAGGAATTGTAAAGAGTTAGGATTACAGCTTTGGATTTATGCTTAAATGACCTGCCTATAAAGCCAATTATTATGGGTTGCCTTCTTAACAACTTCTGAACATTGTTGACTCGGTTTTAGGTTACTCGATATTGTTACTCCCAAATCAGTTTCTCTGTCTACACTCTTAAGCTGGGTGACATTCATTAAATATATATATATATTTTTTTTTCGGTTTCCGATATGGAGTACTTTACATTTATCTGCATTAAGGGGAGGTATTTAGTTTGTTCCCTAGGCCTCCATCAAGCTAAAAATTATACCCCCTTGAGTCCCTTTCAAGATAAATTTGTACATTTTTCGGTAGAAAAATGTCCCGGCCGAAGGCCGGTTCCTCTTAAATTACAGGCTCGCTATCGCTCGCCAGGATAAAATCGACACCTGAATGGCACGAAAGGTCTTATTATGGGGGTGAAAGTTCTTAAAATCGCTAAACTAATGGGGCGAACGTTTTATAATATCAAAAGCAATGGGGCTAAACATGAGGGAGAAAGGGGTCAAGAAAAAAAATCCCTCAAGTGGAGATCTCCCCTTAAAACGCATTTGCCAATTTTGAGCCCAATGTGACAACTTATCTAGATTAGGTTGCATATCTTCAACATGTTCATTTGAGAGTACGCTATTTGCAATGTTTATATTGTCAGCAAACTTTGAGATTGTACAGGTGAGACCCTCATCTATGTCGTTAATGTAAACTAGGAAGAAAACTGGCCCCAGTACCGATCCCTGGGGTACCCCGCTACTTACATTGTATCCATTTGGATGCTTTACCGTTTATGACTACTCTTTGAGCCAATTGTCTATCCATTTCAACACACCGTCTTGTATCCATGCGCGTTTAGTTTTATCAATAAACGTTTGTGGGGAACTTTGTCAAAGGCCTTTTTGAAAATCAAGGTATATGATAATGTTGATATAGGTTGAGGATATAGTGGAAGAATTCTAAGAGGTTTGTTAAGCAGTTTTGTTTTTGTTTTTTTTGCGAAAACCGTGTTGAGTATCTTTAAGGGGAGGTTTCTAGTTTGTTTCCTACTTTTCCAGCAATCTTAAAATTTCACCCCCTTGACCCCCTTTCAAGATAAAGTTGTACATTTTTCGGTAGAAAAATGTCCCGGCCGAAGGCCGATTACTCTTAAATTACAGGCTCGCTATCGCTCGCCAGGATAAAATTGACACCTAAATGGCACGAAAGGTCTAAAAATTGACAGCATGGGGCGGAAATTCTTAAAAATCACCAAACTAATGGGGCAAACGTCTTAAAATCTCAAAAGCAATGGGGCTAGACATGAGGGAGAAAGGGGTCAAGAAAAAAGTCCCTCAAGTGGAAACCTCCTCCTAAGTATGTTGTTTTCCTCTAAGTGATTTACGTGTTGTTTTCCTTTAAGTGATTTACGTGTTGTTTTCCTTTAAGTGATTTACGAGTCTGTCTCGTATGACCGGTTCTAGCATTTTACATACAACTGAGGTTAAGCTAATTTGGGCAATTTGTGGGATTGTGTGTGTGTGTGTGTGAATGTGTGTGTGTGTGTGTGTGTGTGTGTGTGTGTGTGTGTGTGTGTGTGTGTGTGTGTGTGTGTGTGTTCGTTCGTGTGTGTTGATGCATTGTCGTGTGTGTTCCAGTGAATACTAAGTAAGTAGTTGTGTGTGCGTGTGTGTGTGTGTATAGCTTAGTGTCAGTATGTTAGCATCTGCATGTCCGACTGTCTGATTGTGTGTCGGAGCACCTGTGATTATGTAAGGGTCTGAGCCTCTTAAGGGGAGATTTCCACTTGAGGGATTTTTTTTATTTACCCCTTTCTCCCTCATGTTTAGCCCCACTGCTTTTGAGATTTTAAGACGTTCGCCCCATTAGTTTGGCAATTTTAAGAACTTTTGCCCCATTTATGTAACTTTTAAGACCTTTCGTGCCATTTAGGTGTCGATTTTTTCCTGGCGAGCGATAGCGAGCCTGTAATTTAAGAGGAACCGGCCTTCGGCCGGGAAATTTTTCTACCGAAAAATGTACAAATTTATCTTGAAAGGAGGTCAAGGGGGTGTAATTTCAAGCTTGATGGAAGTCTAGGGAACACACTAAAAACCTCCCCTTAAGAGGACGTTATATTTTTCATTTGTTTGTTTTTTATTACCGGTACATATATTACCGGTACATATATTACCGGTACATATATTACCGGTACATATATTACCGGTACATATATTACCGGTACATATATTACCGGTACATATATTTGTTTTCGTTTGCTACCTAGACCTCTATCAAGCTTTAGAAAAATACCCCCAAGACCCCCCTTCGAGATAAATACCCCCAAGACCCCCCTTCGAGATAAAATACCCCCAAGACCCTCCTTCGAGATAATACCCCCAAGACCCCCCTTCGAGATAATACCCCCTTACCTTTGGATACCTTTGGATGTGTTCGCCGCTCTTCTAGCGGCACCAAGGAGCGCGACGCCCCTCGTTATGGGTGGTGATTTGGTGCAGTAGACTGTTTGAAGCGACAGCTCGCTCCCTTGCGAGGATGGGCTCGTCTGGCACTTTTTGCAGTTCGACATCTAGGGTTCTCTTGAAGTTGTCTAACGCGATGTCCCTCATGTCTCTTACTCGCCGTGGGAGTTTGTTGAAGAGACGTGGGCCTCTGTGTGATAACCAGCCCTCTCGCAGAGAGCCCATAGCACCCCTGTTATTCATCCGGGGGATTTCGCATTCCCAGCCTCTCCTATCACTGAATTTCATGACTATCGGAGTATGTAGGTTTGGTACTAAACCCTCTGCCCCAAGACCCCCCATCGAGATAATACCCCCAAGACCCCCCTTCGAGATAAATGTGTACATTGTTGAGTAGAATAATGTTGGTTCCTCCTAAATAACAGGCTCGCTATCGCTCGCCAGGAAAAACTCTACACCTAGATAGGGCGAAAGGTCTTAAAATCGCCAAACTAAAATGACGAATGTCTTAAAATCTCATAGTAATTGGACTAAACATGAAAGAGAAAGGAGTCCAGAAAAAAAATTACTTTCCCTAAACATTCTCCTATATCAGCAAATGCATTACCATAAACCAATGGTATTGACAAAACCAGTAGAGGATAATACATAATACATACTACATAATACATGGCACATAATACATATACTACATAATACATAATACATGGCACATAATACATAATACTACATAATACATAATACATGGCACATAATACATAATACTACATAATACATAATACATGGCACATAATACATATACTACATATACTACATACTACATAATACATACTACATGATACATACTACATAATACATACTACATAATGCATATACTACACACTACATATATACTGTACTGATGGTTGCTGGGCCTTCTTTGCGAGTATAAAAGGTCATTGTCCAGCCAGTGATCGAAGTATTATGTACAAATATTCGCTCTCACACATACATACACGCGTGCTGATAAACACACACACACACACACACACACACACACACACACACACACACACACACACACACACACACACACACACACACACACACACACACACACACACACACACACACACACAGCCACTACTCAAACATACACAAACATAGACACCAACTTAAATTAATGACTTTGAACTTATAAAGACTATATGTTAACTAATCAGCAACACTGCTGCATAATTTACTGTCCTTATCACAGCGATTGTTTTTCTTCTATGTGATTGTTCTGATAGGTGCCAAGACCATAAAGCAAGAAGACAAATATTTAAAATTCCTTACTGGGCCTTTCGTGGCAGTAAAAGTAAGATGGAAGCACACGAACGCTTTGCCTAACACTATATTTCGGCAATTGTAGGCTGGTTGATTGCAGTTTATAGCTATTAACGAATTCACCACCCCGATATAGATACGTTTCAGATAATACAAAGGAATACAAAGGAAATCGAGCAACAACAGACTTAAGAACCCTTACTAAATGACCGACATCAAAGCAAACTGGCCTCAAAATTGCGGAAATAAAACAACGGATCGAAAATAGTGTGGTGTGCGACCGTACAGTCACTCATACACATTTCGTGGACCTCACCTGTTTGCTAATTATGGAAGTATATGTCTAGAAACGAATTTGTGAATATAATGGTCCATACATCAATATAATGGTCCATACATCAATATAATGGTCCATACATCAATATAATGGTCCATACATCAATATAATAGTCCATACATCAATATAATGGTCCATACATCAATATAATGGTCCATACATCAATATAATGGTCCATACATCAATGTAATAGTCCATACATCAATATAATGGTCCATACATCAATATAATGGTCCATACATCAATATAATGGTCCATACATCAATATAATAGTCCATACATCAATATAATGGTCCATACATCAATATAATGGTCCATACATCAATATAATGGTCCATACATCAATATAATGGTCCATACATCAATATAGTGGTCCATACATCAATATAATGGTCCATACATCAATATAATGGTCCATACATCAATATAATGGTCCATACATCAATATAATAGTCCATACATCAATATAATGGTCCATACATCAATATAATAGTCCATACATCAATATAATGGTCCATACATCAATATAATGGTCCATACATCAATATAATGGTCCATACATCAATTACAAAACCATATATACTATTTAATGTAAAGCAATTTCGGTCCAATAGTCAATTCGGATAGATATTATAGCATAACGAAAAACATACGGGGGTCCTTGCATTTTATTAACCCCTTCACCACCATGCCGTATTCTGGTTACCATTAGACGATTTTCTTTAGTTTGCAATCTACCTATACGACTCAAATGGGTAAATACGATCTCAATAAACCCTCTTAGTAACACAGGCCCCTTTTTAAACGTCATAAAATGGTCTAATTAAAGCCAGACTCAAAGGTAAAAAGGCGTCATGGTGCTGAAGGGGTTAAGGGGAGATCCTTCACTTTTGTTTTATTATTTATTATTTTTCTAGTTTCCTCGCTAGACCGCCATCAAGCTTAAAATGAAGCCCCCTAGACCCCTTTCAAGATAAATTTGTAAATTTTTCGGCAGAGAAATTTCCTGGCCGAAGGCCGATTCCTCTTAAATTACAGGCTCGCTATCGCTCGCTAGGAAGAAATCGAGACCTAATTGACAAGAAAAGTCTTAAAATAGACAGAAATGGGGCGAAAGTTCATAAAATCGGCAAACTAATGGGTCTAAAGATGAGGGAGATGGTTATCTAGCAAAGCGACTCGTGCAGCAACGTGTGGTGATCTGAGGCGATGTGACGGGGGCAGGCAGGTGTTAGCGGTACCCTGGCCTGTCTCGAGAAAGCTGCCCCGCCATATCAGTACTTACCTGTTTTACCTGGCACCCATACACACGCTACCGGGATACAATTTCGCGCGGAGTTACTTCCATGTCCCACCGCAAAAAATACGAAATAAATAAATAAATAAATAAATAAATAAATAAATATATAAATAAATAAATAAATAAATAACTAAATAAATAAATAAATAAATAAATAAATAAATAAATAAATAAACTAAATAAATAACTAAATAAATAAATAAATAAATAAATAAATAAATAAATAAATAAATAAATAAATATACATAATATAATTATATAAAAGTAAATAAATATGTAAATAACAAATTTAATATAAAAAATAATTAAGAAACAACATCGCTACTGTGCAAAGTGTATAAGAATTACCAGTTCTACAAGTTGTGTTAACCTTTTCTGTACCATCGACGTCGGCTATATTTCATGCTAGCTATTATTAAGACGCTTTTATGCAGCTTAGGAAGGATCTGTTGTAGTTAAAAGGGTTGATATGCAGCTTAGGAAGGATCTGTGGTTGTTAAAAGGGTTGATATGCAGCTTAGGAAGGATCTGTGGTAGTTAAAAGGGTTGATTGAGATAGTTCGAAGCCATATAATTGTTTGAGATCCTACCTAAACTGAATGAAATCGATTCGTAGTGGCCAGAATAAAATAAAAAGACGTCGCCACTACAGAAAGGGTTAACTGGGGAGCCGCGAGGGAGCCTCTCCATATATAGGGGAGAGTCTCTGTTTGATTATATTTAAATAATGATCCCCGTGCTGGGTAGGTAGGTAGGTAGGTAGGTAGCTAGGGTGACCATATTTTTATTTTATTTTTTTTCCCTATGTATACCCCCAAGGCAAGGTTACCCAAGTCAAGTTCGCTAGAGAGTAAATAACTGAGGAAACTACCTGCAATAACGGCACAATCTCTACAATATCGGCACAATCTCTACAATAACGGCACAATCTCTACAATAACGGCACAATCTCTACAATAACGGCACAATCTCTACAATAACGGCACAATCTCTACAATAACGGCACAATCTCTACAATAACGGCACAATCTCTACAATATGGTTCAAATCTCCAGAATAATACTAGAATTCAAGCCCCTAGATGCCTAAATTTGCCTCTAGATCGAAGTAAAGACCTCTAGATGTAGGGAGGAAAGTAGCTCGTTTGGCAACACTAATGGGCATATCACACGAGAGCTTTTATAGCCAACATTCGATGATCAACATTTTTCTGGGAACATTTCTGGAATATTTTGCACTGATATCGGAAACTAGACTGATGGTAGATGAATTTAGGTAACCGAAATATGTTCAATGTTGACCTCATATGCTGCCAGATCAGTGTTGAGGATAAATGTTGAGGGAAAAAGCGCTCGTGTGATACCAGCTTAACCCCAAGGCTCCAGGGCTACACTGGCCATATATGCGGATTGCCCCACCACCCCTTTCCCTATAGATGCTATCGTTCTATGGGCCCTCGTTACCGCACGGGACAAACAAGCAATTTGGGCATAGTTTAATAAGGCCGCTGGCGGTGGCCTTTGTTGGAACACGATCTGGTTCTTAGTTCCTCTTTCAATTGTGTACAAATACTCCATTTCTTTGCAGCTGACGATAAATTGAATCCCTTAGCAGCTAATGTCTAGATACATTACAGTGTATGTTTTTATTTTTTCCTGTTGCCATAGTCTCTCTCCAGTGCCTCCGGGTGTTTTGTGTGGATTGATCTTGATGGTGTTTCTGCACCCTGGTTGGAGATTTCGGCATCTCATATAATAATAATAATAATAATAATAATAATACATCATGGAAACATATGAAATTACTGGGTTACTAAGACTAAGTTTATATTATCAACACCATTTGTCATTACTAAATCTGCATTCCGTACCGACGTACAGTCACTCATAAACATTCGTGGACCTAACCTACTTCTAATTATGGAATTATATCTCTGGAAACGAATTTATGAGAATTATTGACTGTACATCAACTACAAAACTACATATGATATTGATTGAAAAGTAGTTAGTCGATAGATATAATTGAAAAGTAGTTAGTCGATAGATATAATTGAAAAGTAGTTAGTCGATAGATATAATTGAAAAGTAGTTAGTCGATAGATATAATTGAAAAGTAGTTAGTCGATAGATATAATTGAAAAGTAGTTAGTCGATAGATATAATCGAAAAGTAGTTAGTCGATAGATATAATTGAAAAGTAGTTAGTCGATAGATATAATTGAAAAGTAGTTAGTCGATAGATATAATTGAAAAGTAGTTAGTCGATAGATATAATTGAAAAGTAGTTAGTCGATAGATATAATTGAAAAGTAGTTAGTCGATAGATATAATTGAAAAGTAGTTAGTCAATAGATATAATTGAAAAGTAGTTAGTCGATAGATATAATTGCATGAACGAAAACGTGGGGTTCCACAAATGTTTTAACCCTTTGAAGCTCTGACGCGTTATAGCAGTTTATTTTGGCTATCATTAGATGATTTTATGCAGCTTAGGAAGTATCTGCGGGTATTAAAAGGGTAAATACTATCGCAATCAACCCTTTGACTTCCATATATCGTTACTAATCTGAATAAAATCGTCTAATAGTAGCCAGAAACAGAACAGAAACGCGTGTTGGAGCTTGAAGGGGTTAAGTGAATGAACCAATACTGTAGTTGAAAATATCAAGGGATGTTTTTTTTAATTAGTTTGAGCATAATTTAGCAGAGGCAAAGTGGGGTAGTCTAATCTGATTAATGAAAGCGCACCGTTGTAACACGATAGTATAGGTTTCTCAGGTACACTCGGATGCCATAGTCTCGTAACAATTCAGGACTCTCTTATGTTTCTCTGTATGCGTTTAACCCCTTCTGTACCGGCGACATCTTTTTATGATTTTCTTACTACATTTACACTATTTTCAGCAGTTTAAGAAGGATCTGTGGTAGTAAAAAGGGTTAAGTGAGATAGTTCGAAGCCTGTTAATTGCTGGAGGCCCATTATAAACTCAATAAAATCGTCTAATAGTAGCCAGAATAGTGTTAACAAGACGTCGTCGGCACAGAAGGGGTTAATACTTCTGGAATATATTTTCGGATAGAACTTGCTTTTCAATGAGTAAAATATATTGTTTTGTATTTATTATATAGAAAATTATATTCTTAAAACATCTTCCAAAGATAAACTTCCATAATTATGAATAGGTGAGGTCCACGACAATTTATTTTTACTATTTTTTACTCAGGCCCAATCCCCATTTCTCCTTTTTTTTTTTTTTTTTTTTTTTTTTTTTTTTAGGTAGGTTAAAGATTGGGGCATCCAAGTGTACCATGGTACCAGATGCACCACAAGATTTGTGTCAAAGCTAGTTATAATTAGTTAGCTAAAATAGGGCTTCAGAGGCTATGAACCCTTCTGGATTATTAAGCCAGCACACTGTAAGTCAACCATAGGTGTCAGAACTGGAGCCTCTAGTCGAGAACCCCAGTCCCTTGTGTCAAAGCGATAAGTAACTTTTGCCCCCCTACCCTCCTCATGATATCATACATATTATCTTTTCATAATTCAATGTATCATTATAATTATATGCCCCAGTTTCTGATTGTGTGTTTGTTTCTTTTATACATGATCCCCCCCCCCCTAAAAAAAAAAGCGGAAAAAGAAGAAAAACGGGGGGGGGGGGAGGTAAAGTGGGGATTGGGCCTGAGTAAATAGATAGATAGATAGATAAATTACCACTGTTTTAAATCAAGAGAGCCTGAAATATATATATAATACATGGATATGGGAATAGCTTAGAAACAAATTTTGAACCACGTGTTATGATTGGCATGCCAAAATATCCCTCTTCGCTGTTTCCAATGCGTTATATTTGTATGGATAATCCTACTTTCAAATTATGAGGCAAACCTTGAGGATGAGGCATATTCCTACGCTCACCCCAGACGACACATAAGTGGTAGTACCTATAGCCTAATAGTCCTGGTGGGCTGATGGCCTTCCCAATTAAGATAACACTCGACCAAAAAACAATCTTTACACTGGTGAGCTGTAAATAATCTAGTGTGAACGGAATGAATCGGGTGAAACATACGTCTGTGAGGTATTATCATAAGATTTCGACCCACTTCCAGAATGTTTAGAGCGTTAGTGTAAAGATTGTTTTTTGGTTGAGTGTACCTATAGTCATTGTTTTTCCCAGCTGATGGTAAATTGCCATGTTACAATCTTGGTTACTCAGCTAGTATGTATATTTTGTAGCGAAATTTGTTATTAATTATACAAACCTGGCATTACTACGACACAGATGCATAGTAGATTCATATTTATTAGATGCTATGGGATTCAATGTACCATCAGCTGGAAACAAATAAACTATAGTCACTCTAGTGAGTGAGGAGCTCAATAGGTGGCGTACGAGAGAGTGTCGTCCGAGATTACCAGACAAAATGGCATGGCAGTGGCAATATAGCTTCCACAAATCGAAATGCACCAGCATGAATAGGCAGCCAAAAATATTAAGTAACACCCCGTTCTTAACATTAATCATCAATTACAAACCCCAATGTACTTGAATAAACTAATGAAAGCATATGGTCCTCCCGGGATTCGAACTCGGGACACCACACCCAGAACATAAGATATGTCTAACCGGTTGCATAGTTTCGTCTCACTGGTTATCTGGAATATAATCACCATGTACAACCTCGAAGCTTCACTGCCGTCATCTAATTACATCAAATAGTATGCAGCCAACTGCTTGAAACTTGATTCACTCATCTTGGGGGGTCGTAAGAGTATCCAAACAAAATACTGAATAACCTACCGTTCCGAGGAGACGTAGCACAACTTGTCTCATTTAAAAAAAAAAAAAAAAAAAAAAAAAAAAAAAAACGGGTTGTAATAATTCCCGTCTCCTTTAAACAAAAAAAAATCCATGATAATATATAATTCGCAAGACATATTCTACACAATTATGATTATCTTTGTAATCATCACATGGCGTAAATCAATAGCTGAACATTGCCATTTGAAACCATAAGATTCAAATTCAAAATACTGTATTTAGCCAAAATACTTACATGGTGCAAATTAAACAATGTGATTATTTACAACACAATATCAGAAATGTCCGTCTGAGCCTCTTGAGAACACAATGTATCTTAAAAGGCACTTGGTGAACATGGTAAGGTCTTTGATTATGCTACACACTGGACAATAATAGTCATTAGTGGATGTAGTCTGATAAGTCATGACGAGGAAACGAATTAACTCATGAATATATTCAGAAAACAATAATGGTGCATTAATTTCATCGCCTCTCTCTTCAACGTCAATAGCAAGGTCAAGACTATTAACATTCAGCTAAATAGGTCAATTGCCGACTTGCGAGTTTCGTTCTATAAGGAAGTTGGAGCTGTAGACAACGATATGTAACAGCATTTACAGCTAAAATGCGGTCGTAGTTCATATATAAATACATAAAACCCAATTCAACATACTATTTATCCATCAGAAACTTACATTATTTTTGCATTTCTGTTTAAGTTGCCTACACCTCTCATCACCACGTAGCTCACACATTACCCAAGGGGGCTCGAGGAGGAGGAGGATATATACAGTATACATTGTACAGTATACATTGTACAGTATACATTGTACAGTATACAGTGTATATCTAGTATTAGCCACTCTTAAAGGGGGAATGATTGGTATTTCTGGTCCCCCTTCTTCCTCATGCTTAGCCCCATTATTGTTTGTCATTTTAAGACGTTCGCCGCATTAGTTTGGCGATTATCAGACCTTTCACCCAATTTGTTTTGTCAATATTAAGATCTTTCGTACAATTTATGTGTCAATTTGTTTTCCTGGCGAGCGGTAGCGAGCCTGTATTATAGTAGTAACCGGCCTACGGCCGGGATATTTTTCTATCGAAAAATTTACAAATTTCTCTTGAAGAGACCCGGGGTCTTAGGGTGTTTTCTTTAAGCTTAAGGGGATATCTCCACTTGAGGGATTTTTTTCTTGACCCCTTTCTCCCTCATGTTTAGCCCCATTGCTTTAGATATTATAAAACGTTTGCCCCATTAGTTTAGCGATTTTAAGAACTTTCACCCCATATTGAGACCTTTCGTGCAATTCAGGTGTCGATTTTATCCTGGCGAGCGATAGCGAGCCTGTAATTTAAGAGGAACCGGCCTTCGGCCGGGAAATTTTTCTACCGAAAAATGTACAAATTTATCTTGAAAGGGACTCAAGGGGATGTAATTTTAAGCTTGATGGAGGTCTAGGGAACAAACTAAATACCTCCCCTTAATGGAGGGCTAAAAAAAGTAATAAAATAAATCAAATAAATGAAATAAATCAAAGATAAATATATCAGCAAGCGTGTAAATACGCCCGTCCCCCTTTAAGCTAATTCACAATTTCTACACGCATTAAAAACAACTTTTTGCTGTGTGGACTAGCATCTTGTTTGTGTTTAGACTGCAAGGCGGAGGGAAATAATGGGTGTGTGTGTGTGTGTGTCAGATTATAACGACATGCCTGGGGAGTGTGGGTGATTATTGAGAGAACGACTATTATTATACAAGGATGCTACCAGGCTATGCTAATCAACACGCTCCAGCTACCCTTGGCTGTGTGTGGGTGTGTGTGTGTGTTCGATTGTTTGTGTGTGTGTATATTTGTGTCTGTTTGTGTGTGTGTGTGTGTGTGTTTAGCTGTGCGTGTGTTTGTGTGTGAGTGTGGCTGCGTATGTGTGTGTGTGTGTGTGTGTTCGATTGTGTGTGTGTGTGTGTAGTTGGCTGTGCGTGTGTTTGTGTGTGAGTGTGGCTGTGTATGTGTGTGTGTGTGTGTGTTCGATTGTGTGTATGTGTGTGGGTGTGTGTGTGTGTGTGTTCGATTGTGTGTGTGTTTGGCTGTGCGTGTGTTTGTGTGTGAGTGTGGCTGTGTATGTGTGTGCGTGTGTGGATATCAATATAATCCTGCACTCTATGACACTCGCCAGGCAGCTATATAAGAACACTCTAGTCTACAAGGGACTGGAGTTATCGCAGAGAGGCTCCAGTCCTGATGTTATTCCTGACTTCCAGTGTGCTGGCTTAATAATCCAATAGGGTTGATAGCCTCTGAAGTCCTATTTTAACTAACTCACTAATTAGTCTACATATCCCTTCATCACCCACCGCCTCCTTGCACCCTCATTAAGGGCGGTCACCTGTTTTTTTGTTATTTTTCTCTCCTTTTCTCTCTTTCCTTGGCTTGTATCCGTTCGGCCCCATTCAGCCAACTGTTTTAAGACATTTATCCCCATCCAGGTGTCGATTTCTTCCTGGCGAGCGATAGCGAGCCAGCATTGTATGGAGAAATCCGGCTTCGCTGGAGAAATTTTTCTATCGAAAAATGTACAAGTTTAGCTTGCTGTCAAAACAAATATATATATACTGTATGCTGGCTCGCTATCGCTCGCCAGGAAAATATTGACACCTGGATGGGGGTAAGCGTCTTAAAACAGAAGGCTGAATGGGGCCGAATGGATACAAGCCAAAGAGAGAGGGAGAAAAAGAGAAAATAAGCGAGGTGGGTTAAATCAGGAGCCACTTGTACCAATTGCGAAGACACTTACGCACCGAACTGAATGGGTTAACCCCTTCTGTACCGGTGCCGTCCTTTTAACATTGATCTGGCTACTACTAGACGACTTTATTCAGTTTAATAAGGGCCTCCAGCAATTAACAGGCTTCTAACTATCTCGCTTAACCGTTATTGCTAGTACAGATCCTTCTTAAACTGCCCAGAATCGTCTAAATATACTGTAGCTATAATAATATCAAAGAGACGTCGCCGGTACCGAATGGGATAATCTCATTTCTGTGCACAACACTTTAGCAGTCCATCTTACGCTCACTAACACACTGTTGGCAGGGGGTAGTGTCTTTTAACAGACTGTTGGCAGGGCGTAGTGTCTCGTAAATCAACGTTACGGCTTCTGGAAGCGTGCAGTCGGAATATTTGCTGGTGTCCGTCTAGCTTTACTTATTTTTCTTTTATATTCCAACTACTCCCCCTCGGGCATACGCTGAGAACCTGTACATTCAACCGTTATGAACGGTGAAGCCTGTGAGGTATCTTCCCAGGCTAGGGAGTGAGACAAGTGAAGCACCTTTTAGCTGCAACCAGCCCCTGCCATCTTGCCTTCGCAGGATGCATGGGGCTTAGTTGCTCACTCACGGCTCGAAGCAGCCCCATCTCTGAAGTTGCCTCGCTCCAGTGTTTCACTGTTTTACCTCCTAGACTCAGACCCTCACTCTCAGGACGCCACCTATTGGGCAATGAACTCACTAGGCATTGTCCCCCTGTAGCCTA
>CM064495.1:5065607-5077872 GCA_032716605.1 Paralithodes platypus
ATAACGGGCGGGCTAAATAATAATAATTCACTTTATATATATATATATATATATATATATATATATATATATATATATATATATATATATATATATATACCCGTATATATACCGGTATATATTATTTTTTATTTTATTTTTTTATTTTTTTTATCTAAATGTCCTCTTCAATCACAGCCATACTTCAGAGTCCTATCCATTAAATCACAATTACTGTGTCAGAGCACTTGAGTATAAGACAGATATGAGGTGCCTTTAGGAGAGAGTTTTCCTCTCAAAGGGCTCAGCCATATATTATAATGTACAGTTGTCCCCATAAGTTCTGTTCCTCTCCGTATTTCTTTGCATAACCATATAATGCGCATGATTGTATTACGAGTGTAATTTCTTATGCAGTGGTAAACTCATCTGACTAGTTAACTAATTAGTAAAATGAACCACCCTTGCAGTTCGTTCATACTAATTATACTTTCATATAATTATAAGATCACGATGAAGAAGGCAAATGCTGTGGGCAATCAAATATGCATTTAATGTATTCTAGTTGGCTAAATAAGCATTTCAATTTCAATTTTAACCCTCTGCGTATCAATGACGCACTACGTTTCTTGTTTTCTGGCTATTATTAGACGATTTTATTCAGATTAGGAAGGGTATATGGAAGTCAGAGGGTTGGTTGAGATAGTCTTTACCCTTTTAATAAACACAGATCGCTGCTAAGCTGCATACAATCGTCTAATGATAGCCAAAAATAAACTGCTAAAACGCGTCAGAGCTTCAAGGGGTTAAATATTCCTATCCCACCCTTGGTTTTCAATCACCCTCTGTTTCTTTTATTTTCCTTTATAATACAACATTCTCTCTTGCCAATTACTATTATTCGTTCATTATAAGTAGGCCAGAAATGGTTGCTTCTATCCTCTGTAACTCGAAAATGGGGCTAGAGCAAAAGAGCTGCATGTGCACACCTCTTCCCTGGCTCCGTATGGCCTTCTAGCTCAATACCCCTCTTCTGCCCCCCCCCCCCCCTCCCCCCTCCGTCCCACACCCCTACCTCCTTTCTTCCATCTCTTTCCAATCATCACCTCTCTCATTTCCCCCCAACCCTAGCATTCCAATACCTCCCCCCCCCCTACCTCTCACCCCCCCCCCACCACACCCTAACCCCCCCCCCCCCCCCCCTCCAAATACCCCCATTCTAACTTTTTTTCACTCACCCCCGCTTGCTGACTCATTCCGTTAGCTCACGTACCCGAAAAATAATTACAAATATTCCTTCTTTACCAAACAAGGGCTATTAATTCCAAACTTAAATATATATATACAGTGTGTTATAGAAATATTTATAATAACGCATTAAATTGACTCATATTATGATATATATATATATATATATAATATATACCGGTATATATATACAGTATATAATTTTTATTTTTTCATATGAAATAAAACACTGGCATTCTAGCTTTATTTATATCGATAAATATTAAACAAAATATATGTTATCACTATAAGTAAATTAAAGTCATGGTTCGGAAAGCATTATGAATAATATTATTATGGTCCTTTAATATAAGCCAACAACTGTATTTTAAAATATCCTAGCCGGAAAGAGAGAGAGAGGGAGAGAGGGGGGGGGGGAGGCAAATAGTATGCACACAGTAATATATATATACAGGAATGCATATATTGTATATACTTTGGACAGGCAGGACAGGACGAATGTGTGTGTGTGTGTGTGTGTGTGTGTGTGTGTGTGTGTGTGTGTGTGTGTGTGTGACTGTCAATTACCCGTTTCAAACCAACCGTAAAATCAATTAGGTATCTGGTTATGGAATTTAGCGTGAAAGCAGCTGATTACATATTGTACCGCCATTCTATATTGCATGTATTGAATTAAATCGTACCCGTGTAGTCTCGCCTCTCATACATGTGTTCTGTAACTGGATAACATTACAAAGATTCATGAATATCAATTGAACCTACTATGTAGGTGGAGAAATCAAGACAATTTTCTCATTGAAAAGGATCTACAGTATATATACTGTATATATATATATATATATACAGTATATATACTGTATATATATATATATATATATATATATAGAGAGAGAGAGAGAGATAGATAGATAGATCAGTATATTATATAGATTAGAATTCTACTGGATGTGCCGGAACCTAATGGGCAATACAATATATATTTCTTACACCATTTAATACAATTAATAATAATAATCGTCTGGTTACTTATAATATAGCGCCCGTATCTCCTCCTTCGAGGAATAACATGAACTTAATCTTTAATCAACCGGAGACCATTACCCATCTCCCTTGCTCAAGGGGAGACGGAAAGCACTGGCTATATCCCAGAAAAGCTTTTCAACCTGCGCTGGGATTGAACACGAGCCTGCAGGATGGGAAGCAGAGACGCTATCAACTGGGATGTGTTGATAGCGTAATGCTTAGTGTGCGGAATTTCGGTGTGAGTATCCTAGGGTCGAGTTCTTGGAGTACCACATGTATTCATTACTTACATTGATGTCATTAATTAGGTTTATTTGTAAGTTAATTGGTGGGTTGGTGAAAAATAATATGAATTCTGGTAAAATCCAAAATATTTCAAAGTTCAATTTCTACCCAATTTCTGGATCCTTTGATACCTTCAAGTGAGCAGTAGATAATGATGTATAATGTTGACAAAGCCTGAGAGTGAGAGGTAGAGGAGATTAATGACCCTTCTGGTACTGACTTGTTCACACATCCGGCTGGCGTAATGGATCACAGCGCCCCTAGCGGTACATTACGCTACTAGGGAAGGACTACTTTTCACATGACGCCATTTTGGGGATTTATGTACATTCGCGTATCACGATTACGATGCTCTTTTATTCATCGAAGTACAAAATTTAACCTCCCACCAATATAATGCGTAGTAAATAATTAACCCTTTCAAGATCAAAGACGCATTTATTTTCTGTGTTGTGGTAATTATTAGGCGATTTTATTCAGATTAGGAAGGGTATATGGAAGTCAGAGGGTTGATTGAGAGAGTCTTTACCCTTTTTAATACCCACAGACCCTTATTAAGCTGCATACAATCGTCTAATGACAGCCAAAATAAACTGCTAAAACGCGTCAGAGCTTCAAGGGGTTAATTGGGAGCTTTGATTCACATTGGCATGTAAAATCTTTCTGAATACTAATGGAATCGCATTGCCGCAAACGTATTTAACAAGTTAGAATATTGACCTTAGAAAGTACTTCATTTTCATAATAATATATAAATAAATACAGGTCTAATATCGAAGGTTATCCAGCCGGTACTTAGTTGCAGATATTGACAATTTTCTGACTCGATTTTAAGAATGATTTATGAGAACACTTGTCCCCATTTTTAAGCTATTTAACAAGTTTAATTTACAAATAAATACATGTCTAGTGTCGAAGGTTATCCAGCTAAATACATTTTTAACCAAGCATTGCGTGTTTTGAGCTGTTTAAAGATTATATTATTAACAATCAAAGCTATGAACAGATTCTCAAAAGTTCCTAGAACGGCGATTGAAATAACATTGTTATTATAAGTAATGCAATAGGAACTGGAGTATTTCACTTGGAACAAGACTAGATTTCGAACCAATATATAACAAATAAAGTAATAATAATAATAATAATAATAATAATAATAATAATAATAATACAAATAATAATAATAATAATAATAATAATAATACAAATAATAAACAATAATAATAATAATAATAATAATAATAATAATAATAATAATAATAATAATAATCTATCCATTATATTTATCTATATACTCAGACCCAATCCCCACTTTTCCTATTTATTTTGTTTTTAATAATAATAATATAATATTTATAAATCAATACTGATATAAAAATGACGTAATAATAGCAATAGTCCAAGTTGTCCATTCCTCGCTAACCTGATGAGGCACCTGGGTCCCCGTGAACACCGTGTAATTACGAGTGTCACCCTGGCCTGGGGGGGCAGGGCTGGTATGGTCATGTAATGGGGGCCCCGGGGAGACGTTTTTTATTACCCCCAACGAGAGATGCTGTCATTCCCCCTGCCCTTGACAAGCCTCCATCTGATTGATACCCTACATAGACATAGTAATGATCTCTCTATCTATCTCTCTCTCTCTCTCTCTCTCTCTCTCTCTCTCTCTCTCTCTCTCTCTCTCTCTCTCTCTCTCTCTCTCTCTCTCTCTCTCTCTCTCTTAGCCTTTTCATGATCCTTAATGTGCTAGATTAATGTGCAGATGTGAACTATATTAGAATGGATTAATATTTTTTGTTTGTCATAATCATCAATTTGCTAAGTTACAGTATTGTGCAGAAGATGTGAAATATACTAGAATGATTTAGTATTGTTTTGTGGTCTTTTTCTAATCATCAATTTGCAATGTTTGCAGTTTAGTTTAACCCTTTGAAGCTCTGACGCGTTTTAGCAGTTTATTTTGGGTATCCTTAGCCGATTGTAAGCAGCTCAGGAAGGATCTGTGGGTATTAAAAGGGTAAATACTATCTCAATCAACCCTTTGATTTCCATATGCCGTTACTAGTCTGAATAAAATCGTCTAATAGTAGCCAGAAAACAGAACAGAAACGCGTATTGGAGCTGGAAAGGGTTAAGATGCCAATGTAAAAGATCCTCACAAATGACAATAAATAACTGGATTAACATAATTGCCGGAAAAGCGGTCGTGTGACACCGGCTTATATTCATCAAATGTCTCCTTACTTTTATCCTGAATTTATTTCCTAAAATACAAACTAAAAATCTTTACTTTTTCCCATATTAGTTAAGTTCTTGAAGATTATGACGCGTTTTGACAGTTTATATTGGTTATTAACTTTTATTAAGGGGAGGTATTTAGTTTGTTCCCTAGACCTCCATCAACCTTAAAATTACACCCCCTCGAGTCCCTTTCAAGATAAATTTGTAAATTTTTCGGTAGAAAAATGTCCCGGCCAAAGGCCGGTTCCTCTTAAATTACAGGCTCGCTATCGCTCGCCAGGATAAAATAGATATCTGAATTGCACGAAAGGTCTTAATATGGGGTGAAAGTTCTTAAAATCGCTAAATTAATGGGGCAAACGGTTTATAATATCAAAAGCAATGGGGCTAAACATGAGGGAGAAAGGGGTCAAGAAAACAATCCCTCAAGTGGAGATCCCCCTTTAACTGTCTTTCGCGGCTGAGGAGAACATGCTATATATGCCACACACATAACACAAACAAAACATAGAGGGCCTAAGTCAGAGTCTCTCTCTCTCTCTCTCTCTCTCTCTCTCTCTCTCTCTCTCTCTCTCTCTCTCTCTCTCTCTCTCTCTCTCTCTCTCTCTCTCTCTCTCTCTCTCTCTCTCTCTCTCTCTCTCTCTCTCTCTCGGGCGCTACACAACCTTAAGGGGGAAGATAGTCGCTTTTTCTGGATCCCCATCTCCCTCGTGTTTAGCATGTTAGTTTTGAGATATTAAGACGTATGTTCCATTAGATTGGCGATTTTGAGACCTTTCGCCCCATTGCTTTGTCGATTTTTTCCTGGCGAGGGATAGCGAGCCTGTAATTTTAGACGTACTCTACCGAAAAGTGTACAAAATGATCTTGAAAGGGGTCGATGGAGTTTTTGTTAAAGCTTGATGGAGTTCTTAACCCCTTCTGTGCCAGCGAAGTCATTTTAATTGTATGCTATCAATATTTGTCACACGGTCTTTGTGCAGTTCGAGAAGAATCGGTGTTAGTCAAAATAGTTAAGCTAGATATTTCGAAGCCTGTTAACTGCTCAAAAATAAATAAATAAATAAATTAATTAATACATATACCAAACTCCAAGCACTACCCCCTTAAGGGGAGGTTTATAGTTTGTTCCCTAGACCTCCATCAAGCTTAAAATTACACCCCCTAGACCCCCTTTCAAGATAAATGTGTACATTTTTCGGTAGAAAAATGTCTCGGCCGAAGGCCGGTACCTCTTAAAATACAGGCTCGCTATCGCTCGCCAGGAAAAAATCGACACCTAAATGGCACGAAAAGTCTTAAAATTGACAGAAATGAGGCGACAGTTCTTGAAATCGCCAATCTAATGGGGCGAACGTCTTAAAATCTCAAAAGCAATGGGGCTAAACGTGAGGGAGAAAGGTGTCCAGAAAAAAATCGCTCAAGTGGAAATCTCCCCGTTAAGCCTCTCTCGCCGTCAATATATGAGCCTCCGGTACCATTTGTGGCGGACGTTGACGAGATAGTGGAGATAACCAGACTCCGATGACAGGATAAAAGACGTTTAATGGCAGGATGTAGGGAGGTAGGGAAATCTGGTTTGACGCCTGACTGGATGTGGTGTCATTGGTATCTTGTCTTGCACTTGTCAATCTCGTTGGAACATGCTCAGCTCACCTCCAATTTATTGAAAGTAATGTATTCGGAAGGGGAGGTACAGTCGGCCTAATAAGTGATATCACGGCACCAGGTATGTTTTTATCAATAATTGGTATCAGCAATATTTACACATGATTTCTTCTTTTTGAGTGAGATATACGGACATGTTCCTACACTTACCCACCCTATAGAACATCTGAATGACATTAATACAGCACAGAGCGAGCCAAACGTAATGACAGTTGAGCCATAACTTATTAACGCGACCGTACTACAGGTATGTGGGTAAACAAAGCATATGGTAGCAAAATATGTAAGCCCTTATTTTTTTCGCCGTCCTCAATTTCCACGAATAATTGTAAGCCAGAGAAAGCATGTTTGTCTTGTGTTGGATGGATATGGTCATTGATTAGTTACATATTATATATATATATTGTTACGTATCTTGATTTAGAAGTGGTTAACTAAATAAATAAAGACAGAACAGTTAAGGTGAAAGTGTAGCAAAACAGCTGAAGGCCAAAATAACGTAAAATATTAAAGTTAGTTCTGTTGTAACTTGCTTTCCCTCAGTGGCTGGGACAGTTATCCTTTATACTCTGATACACTTCAATTATATTTAATCATTAACTATTTAAAGTTACATTGAATGTTTTAATATGAAAGAGGCTACTAATTACGAATACAAAAGTTCGATATGTAAGCAAAGTTTAAGACACTAGAATATCTCAATTAACCTTGATTATCATCAAAGTATTAAGACCTTTTATATATAATTAATTTAAGTTTGTTAACCCTCTAAAGATTGTTTCTCTTTATATTATCTCTTTATTCTTAGTTTATTATTATTATTCTCCTTTAGTATTTTATCTTATTTATTCTTATTACTGAAAGACATTTGACTAAATAAATATGGTAAGGAAATATTACAAAGTTACATATGAAAGGGAATTGCATTTATAAACGTAATAAAGGTATTTTACATTTAATCAAAATAATAAACAATGAAAGTTATGATAGAGTTTCAGGATCGTCTTGCATACGTTCTGATTTCACTAAAGTACAAATTAAAGAATAATAGTCAGGTAAGTATTTAACTTATACAAGGCTTAATCCTTAATTATGAATGACAATAGCTTTACATCAAGTTAGTTAATTGTTAATATGTAAAGTAGAATATTCAATCACAAATCATCTCTGAATCAAACATTAATTCTAATCACCAAAACAGTAATTCAAAATCTATATCTCCAATTAAATTAAACATATAGGATTCTCCAATCCAACATATATGATTTATCCAAGTAAATTAAACAGTAAAGTAAAATTATTTCTCCAAGTAAATTAAACATATATGATTTCGCCAATCACAAAATCTTAAAGCAAATGAGTGTATGTTTCGACATACCTCTGGTTAATTAATAGTCACAAATAATCCCTAACTAACGTGTAAGAGGTCGCTCCCGGACGCAACTTAACACATAATAATATACAAGCCTTTGAAGTCTGTCTCGTCTCCTCACCACACTGCTCGTGTTCCCCAGCTAGAAATGTACTGCTTTTAACTATCAAATCTCCGGCTTATATATCATTTCTGGGACCAAGCTATCCAATCAGAAGGCAGGAAAAAGGAGCCGAAACCAAACTCTCTCTCTCTCTCTCTCTCTCTCTCTCTCTCTCTCTCTCTCTCTCTCTCTCTCTCTCTCTCTCTCTCTCTCTCTCTCTCCTCTCTCTCTCTCTCTCTCTCTCCTCTCTCTCTCTCTCTCTCTCTCTCTCTCTCTCTCTCTCTCTCTCTCTCTCTCTCTCTCTCTCTCTCTCTCTCTCTCTCTCTCTCTCTCTCTCTCTCTCATTAAACAATACTAATCAAACTCGCGGAAATGGAATGAAATTAAAAACCAAAAAGGCAAACCTAGATGTCACAAAGAGTTTCTTCACCTACAGTGTGGCGACAGAGTGGAATAAACTACCAGCGAGAGTGGTGGAGAGCGACACAATAAACGCTTTCAAGGGAAGGCTTGACCTCTTATCTGCAGAGGGCTGGGGTGATATGAAAAAAAAAAAAAAAATGTATGTAAGTGTATGTGTGTGCACTGTACAGTATGTGTATATATACTGTATATATGTGTATGTATGTATGTGTATGTGTGTATATGTGTGTACCGGTGTATATATGTATATATATGTATATATGTATATATATATATATGCATATATGCATATATATAGTTTGTAAGGCCAGACTGCCTAGTAAGGACCTTGAGGTCTGTGTGGTCTGTGTATCTATGTAGCTCTATGTAGCTCTCTCTCTCTCTCTCTCTCTCTCTCTCTCTCTCTCTCTCCTCTCTCTCTCTCTCTCTCTCTCTCTCTCTCTCTCTCTCTCTCTCTCTCTCTCTCTCTCTCTCTCTCTCTCTCTCTCTCTCTCTCGTATGCAAGGTGAGTTGTTGCCACGAGGTAATTGTAAAGTCTACGTTCAACAGGTTGGTCTGGCCACATGACATCCGGTCGGTACGGATGTTACAATATAATTATATATATTATATATATTATATATATATATATATATTATATATATATATATATATATATATAATATATATATATATATATATATGTCACCGAATCAATGACCATATATATATATCTATATATATATATATATATATATAGATATATAGATATATATATATATATATATATAAATATATATATATAATGTGTATGTATTTACTTATACGAACATTTGTAGTCTGGCAACTTCAAAATTTAATCAGTATCAAAACTGACCCACCTAGCATAATCTAACTTCAGTCTAGTTTCTGAATCCAATGTTAACAACAACAAAAAAAAAAAAAAGTACGAGAACAAAACTTGCTCCTCGAAAATTGCCGGAAAAGACGGTCGTGTGACACCACCTTCACTCAGGTATTTAATCCCTGTAGCTATATTTTTAAGGGGGGTCACCTCGCTATTTGTTCTCTTTCTCTCCCTCTCTCTTTGGCTTGTATCCATTCGGCCCCATTCAGCCTACTGTTTTACGATGTTTACCCCCATCCATGTGTCAGTATTTTCCTGGCGAGTGGTAGCGAGCCAGCATTCATATATTTTTGTTTTGACAGCAAGCTAAATTTGTCCATTTTTCGATAGAAAAATTTCTCCGGGGAAGACGCTATCGCTCGCCAGGAAGAAATCGACACCTGGATGGGGATAAACATCTTAAAACAGTAGGCTGAATGGGGCCGAATGGATACAAGCCAGAGAAAGAGAGAAAAGGAGAGAAATCAAAAGAAAGCCGGTGTCCCCCCTTAAAATACTTCCCTGGGGTATCCTGATGGGTCACTGGCATAATCACTGATTATGTTCGAGCCATTCATGTTCGTTCCTATAGATTTACTGCATCTCATAGCCAATGTATCTATTACTGTGGGGTAAATGAAACCTGTTCGGGGGGGGGGGGGAGGGGGATGTTTAACCCTTTTGCTGCGGGTGACATTCTGGAATGTTATGGCAAGTTACAGCAATTTCCAGGCTTTAAAAGCCTGTAATAAATGTAAAAATGGAGTGTCATTGGGCGGGAGCGTGAGGGGCCCACCTCCGACCCTCAGAGCACCGAGCGGGTCACTGAGCTAGGCTGTGTCTCGCGCGGGTCTCTCTCTGTCTCTCTCACCAGTGTAGCCAAGCGAGCGAGTGTTACATAATAGCGGGGTTCCCGCGTTTCACTGGGACCACTCCGGGTGAACCAGTACGGGGTCCGTTCTGGTGTCATTTTGAAGCTATTTTCGCCTAGTTTTCGGCAGAATACACTTCATTTAATGCAGATGCTTGATTTACCATTCAGGAGTGCCTGAATATGCCCTAAATAGCCCAAACATAGCCGCAGCCAAAGGGTTAAGGGTAGATAGGCGTATTTATTTGCTTTGTGTTTAAATGTTTAAATATGTTTTAGTTTCCTCCCTAGACCTCCATCAAACTGTTAAAAACACCCAATAGACCCCATTCAAGATAAATTTGTACATTTTTCGGTAGAAATTTTTTCCGGCCGAAGGTCGATTTCTCTTTAAGTTACAAGCTCGCTATCGCTCGCCAGGAAAAGCTCTATAAAATTGAAAATGGGGCGTAGGCCTAAAGTCTTAAAATCGCCAAACTAATGGGCCCAACGTCTTAAAATCTAAAAACCAATGGGCTAAACGCGAGGGAGAAGGGGTGCCAGAAAAAACAGCCCATCTCCCCTTAATGTATTTAACAAAACAATACGTAATTGAATTCATTGCATGCTTGCCTCAGGATGATGCTATGCTCTGTTTACGTGAAAGAATAACACCAATTTTGCTTAAAACTATTCTGAAATAAAAAATACGGCTAATCCTTCAGGGGAGATTTCCACTTGAGGGACTTTTTTCTTGACTCCTTTCTCCCTCATGTTTGGCCTCATTGTGTTTCTAATTTTAAGACGTTTGCCCCATTATTTTGACGATTTTATGAACTTTTAACCCATTTCTGTCAATTTTAAGACCTTTCGTGCCATTTAGGTGTCGATTTTATCCTGGCGAGCGATAGCGAGCCTGTAATTTAAGAGGAACCGGCTTTCAGCCGGGACATTTTTCTACCGAAAAATGTACAAATTTACCTTGAAAGGGGCTCAAGGGGGTGTAATCTTAAGCTTGAAGGATATCTAGGGACCAAACTAAACACCTCCCCTTAAGTTAGATACCACTTAAAGGACAACCGTAAGCATAAGCCAGTCTGTACCGGCGACATCTTTTTATTTTATATTTAGCCTATATTTAGACGATTTATTCCAGTTTCAGAAGGTTCAGTAGTAGTAAAAGGGGCCAAGTGAGATAGTTCGAAGCCTGCCAATTGCTAGAGGTCCTTCTCAAGCTGAATACAATCATCAAATAGTTGCCAAAATGTAAGGTAAAGGACGTCACTGATACAGATTTTTTTTTTTTTTTTTTTTTTTTTTTTTTTGAGTTGTTATATAATTGTCAGTATCGTCGATGTACATTACTATTTCAGGTAAGAAGATATTTCGAATTTTAACGATGTAGTTTTTTTTTTTTTTTTTTTTTTTATCTCGGAGATGATAATTGTAGACAGGTAATTGATAGTTAGCCAAGCGTAAACCAGTTACCTGTGCATACCGGTAACATAATAATTATATACCGTTCAGGTGCATTAAAGGGGAGGCAGAACGTTTTCCTGGACCCCCTTCTCCCTAATGTTGAGTCCCACTAGTTTTGACATTTTAAGACGTTTGGCCCATTAGTTTGGCGATTTTAACACCTTTCGCCCCATTTCGTTGTCAATGTTAAGACCTGTCGTCCCATTTAGGTGTCGATTATTTCCTGGCGAGCGATACCGAGCCTGCAATTTTAAGAGGAACCGGCCTTCGGCCGGGAAATTTTTCTACCGAAAAATGTACAAATTTATCTATCTCTAGGGGGTGTTTTTCTAACCTTGATGGAGGTCTAGGGAGGAAACTAAAAAAATATATGAATACATGAATTAATAGACCAAACAAACGGCCATTCTCCCTGAAATGTCGGGTGAACGAAGGGAATTTAACCCACCGGAAAATCTCCCAGCCGACGCGGGGAGTCGAACCGTGGTTAGTGACCTCAGTAGGTCCGGTCACCCCAGGTCCGCGCGCTAACCCACTCTGCCACCTCGGACGTTAATAGGATAGTAACCTTAGTCCTCCTTGAAAGAACCAGGTTGATAGTCTCGTGGATATCATCACGTGATGGGTTTCTTGGACTTCGCCATCATGACTATTTTACACTAACCCAAACGTCACCTCGGGTAGCGGGGTATTTGGGTGGCGGGATTTTTGCGCGGGCATTACACTCGC
>CM064495.1:5077972-5087972 GCA_032716605.1 Paralithodes platypus
TCTCTCTCGCTCCTATCTCTCTCTCTCTCTCTCTCTAGGGGGATAGTGGACCATGGGAATGTAGGATCAACATATACTACTAAGTTTTAGATGGCCGCTCTCCTCTCTCGGGGATAGTGGAATGGTAAGTCCCACCAAACTACTACTAAGTCTCTCTCCCTCTCCCTCCTCCCTGCTCCCCTCTCTCTCTCTCTCTCTCTCTCTTTCCGGCTGTGTAATGCCTTCCAGCAACTTGTTATAATTCGTAAGTTCCCCTAAGAACCCAGACAAGGGAAGCTCCGCTATTTTCTTGTAATAATAGTGGTTTCCGAGGGTTGGGGGGGATGTCGTTGCTCGCTCTCTCTCTCTCTCTCTCTCTCTCTCTCTCTCTCTCTCTCTCTCTCTCTCTCCTTCCTCTTCTCTCTCTCTCGCTCTCTATCTCTCTCTCTCTCCCTCTTCTCTCTCTCTCTCTCTCTCTCTATCTCTCCTCTCTCTCTCTCTCTCTCTCTCTCTATCTCTCTTTCTCTATCTTCTCTCTCTCTCTCTCTCTCTCTCTCTCTCTTCTCTCTCTCTCTCTCTCTCTCTCTCATCTCTCGCTCCCTCTCTATCTTCTCTATCCTCTCTCACTCTCTCTCGCTCTCTCTCTCTCTCTATCTCTCTCTCTCTCTCTCTCTCTCTCTCTCTCTCTCTACCGAAAAAATGTACAAATTAATCTAGAAGGGGGATCTAATGGATATTTTTTTAAAGTTTGATGGAGGTCTAGGGAACAAATATCGACCAAAGAGTGAACCATCCCATCTTATCGGTCAGCTAATGGCAGGATTTAGCTGGTGGTGTGTATTGATTTCAAGAACTTGGTTAAGGTTTAGTGGGTGACCGGTCAACTCAACCAGTAGACCATTTCAACCAGTAGCTGTCAACCAGTACCAAATCAAGCAATACGGTTAGGTTAGGTTAGGTTAGTACTATATTTTGGCACTGGTTTGGTTGGTCTGGGTTAATTTGGCACTGGTTGAAATGGTCTACTGGTTGAGATGGCATGGAACCGGTTTAGTGATGTCTGAGTCTACACAGTACAATAGGGTGTGATTTAGTTGTTTGGAGGTCACTTAAGGGGAGATTTCCACTTGAGGGATTTTTTTCTTGACCCCTTTCTCCTTCATGGTTAGCCCCATTGCTTTTGATATTTTAAGACGTTCGCCCCATTAGTTTGGCGCTTTTAAGAACTTTCACTTCATTTCTGTCAATTTTAAGACTTTTCGTGCCATCTAGGTGTCGATTTTTTCCTGGCGAGCGATAGCGAGCCTGTAATTTAAGAGAAACCGGCCTTTGGCCGGGAAATTTTTCTACCGAAAAATTTACAAATTTATCTTGAAAGGGGGTATAGGGGCTGTAATGTAAAGCTTGATGGAGGTCTAGTGAACTAACTAAAAACCTCTCCTTAATTAATGTAGGAGGACCTAATTATAGTCTATTAATTTGAACTTAGCGAATTGCTCTTGATTGCTTTGAGGTAGAGAGCTCCACTTCGAGGTTATTGGCTGATGGTACGATCTATACTTTGTTCCGCGGTAAATTGCAACGTTCCCATCCAAGATTTCTCAGTTATTCGGAAGGTTTTGTAGTGAAATACGATGCTAGTTATACAAACGTGGTGTCAATATGTTGCACAGGCATAGTAGTTTCATATTCTTCCATTAAGTATCGAGAAATGAGCCGCTAAGGGATTCAATTTTTACCGTCAGTTGAAAATAAACAGACTTATAGTGTAATTAAATCTTCTGATAGTTTCTTTGCGACTGGAAGGGGTTAATCAGGAGCATTACCATCAGCCAATTTGCTCGAACCAGAGTTCTCTCAGCTAAATTCGCCAGGTAATAAATAAATAAAATATATATATACAAATGCTATAAGTTTATAATTAAAAAAAAAAAAAAAAAAAAAAAATCGATTGATAGTCGGAATATTATCCAAATAGGTACATCACACGAAGAGTTTATACTACGCTACTAAATCGTCTCATGATAGCCATAATATTATCAAAATAGCTTCATGACACCAGACAGATTATGCTCCCTAATAATATGAAAATAGCGGCATCACACCAGAGATTATAATACGCTTCAAAATCGTCTAACGCTAGGCAGAACACGATACAAATAGAGCCATCACACCAGACAGATCATACTACGCTACTAATACTACGCTACAAAATCGTCTAACGCTAGGCAGAACACGATACAAATACCGCCATTACACCAGACAGATTATACTACGCTAATACTACGCTACAAAATCGTCTAACGATAGGCAGAACACGATACAAATAGAGCCATCACACCAGACAGATCATACTACGCTAATACTACGCTACAAAATCGTCTAACGCTAGGCAGAACACGATACAAATAGAGCCATCACACCAGACAGATCATACTACGCTAATACTACGCTACAAAATCGTCTAATGGTAGCCAGAACACTAAAAAAAACAGCTTCATCCCACCAGAAAGCCCCACCAATACCGCCTCCCCTCACTCCCCATCCCGGCATCTGCACATTGAAGGGCGTATCATCGGAATAAATTACAGTGAAAAAACCCTTTGAAAACGCCTTAAAGGGGAGATTTCCACTTGCGGGAGTTTTTCTTGACTCCTTTCTCCCTCATGTTTAGCCCCATTGTTTTTCTAATTTTAAGACGTTCGCCCCATTATTTTGATGATGTTAAGAACTTTCAACCCATTTCTGTCAATTTTAAGACCTTTCGTGCAATTTAGGTGTCGATTTTATCCTGGCGAGCGATAGCGAGCCTGTAATTTAAGAGGAACCGAGATCTCCACTTACGGGATTTTTTTCTTGACCCCTTTCTCCCTCATGTTTAGCCCCATTGCTTTTGATATTATAAAACGTTTGCCCCACTAGTTTAGCGAGTTTAAGAACTTTCACCCCATATTAAGACCTTTCGTGCCATTCAGGTGTCAATTTTATCCTGGCGAGCGATAGCGAGCCTGTAATTTAAGAGGAACCGGCCTTCGGCCGGGACATTTTTCTACCGAAAAATGTACAAATATATCTTGAAAAGGACTCAAGGGGGTGTAATTTTAAGCTTGATGGAGGTCTAGGGAACAAAGTAAATACCTCCCCTTAATGGCCGTGAGACTTGACCACAGCGGCTAACCAAAAGAAGAAAAAAAAATAAAGTGTATAACAAAAATCTACCCTGATCCTTTGAGTCGGTAATGCTCGGCGGTGGGTGAGAAGTGGCACTTGGGTACCCTTGGCCCCTTTAGTAAGATGGCGGCCGTCTACATTCTGGTTAATATTAGGTGATTTTACTTCGCTTAAGGGGAGGTATTAAGTTTGTTCCCTAGACCTCCATCAAGCTTAAAATTACACCCCCTTGAGTCCCTTTCAAGATAAATTTGTACATTTTTCGGTAGAAAAATGTCCCGGCCAAAGGCCGGTTCCTCTTAAATTACAGGCTCGCTATCGCTCGCCAGGATAAAATCGACACCTGAATTGCACGAAAGGTCTTAATATGGGGTGAAAGTTCCTAAAATCGCTAAACTAATGGGGCAAACGTTTTAGAATATCAAAAGCAATGGGGCTAAACATGAGGGAGAAAGGGGTCAAGAAAAAAAATCCTCACGTGGAGATCTCCCCTTAACCCCTTCTGTACCGATGACGTCTATTAACTGTATTCTGGCTGCTACTAGATGCTTTTATTCAGTTTAAAAAGGGCCTCCAGTAATGAACAGGCTTTGAACTATCTCACTTAACCCTTTCACGCTCATATGACGCAGAGGTTGCCAGATTAGCAATAAGAAGTAGAGTTCTCTCACTCTTATAATTACCTCTCCAAAATTAGTTTTCTGCCCACAGCTAACTCAAAGACAACTGCAGAGGTTGAAGTAACTAAACTAAAGGTTTCTAATACCCCTGATGGTAACAAAGGCTTTAAAGTATCCCCAATAGGCTCAACACAGCTAACTCAAAGACAACTGCAGAGGTTGAAGTAACTAAACTAAAGGTTTCTAAATACCCCTGATGGAACAAAGGCTTTAAAGTATCCCCAATAGGCTCAACACAGCTAACTCAAAGACAACTGCAGAGGTTGAAGTAACTAAACTAAAGGTTTCTAAATACCCCTGATGGTAACAAAGGCTTTAAAGTATCCCCAATAGGCTCAACACAGCTAACTCAAAGACAACTGCAGAGGTTGAAGTAACTAAACTAAAGGTTTCTAAATACCCCTGGTGGTAACAAAGGCTTTAAAGTATCCCCAATAGGCTCAACACAGCTAACTCAAAGACAACTGCAGAGGGTTGAAGTAACTAAACTAAAGGTTTCTAAATACCCCTGATGGTAACAAAGGCTTTAAAGTATCCCCAATAGGCTCAACACAGCTAACTCAAAGACAACTGCAGAGGTTGAAGTAACTAAACTAAAGGTTTCTAAATACCACTGATGGTAACAAAGGCTTTAAAGTATCCCCAGTAGGCTCAAAATCGCGTCATATGTCGGAGAGGGTTAACCCTTTTTACCATCACAGATCCTTCTTAAACCAAACCAAATAATCCAAATATTGAGTATATATATCACAAATACACGTGAGCCACCAAATGTTTCTAATCTCTCAGTGGGCTTCGAACCGCCGACCGTCAGGACGATAGCCGACGCTGTAGTTGATTAAAGCGTCGGCTATGGTCCTGACGGTCGGCGGTTCGAACCCCACTGAGAGATTAGAAACAAATAATCCAAATACAGCTAGAATAAAGACGTCGGCGGTACAGAAGGGGTTAAGGGGAGGTATTTAGTTTGTTCCCTAGACCTCCATCAAGCTTAAAATTACACCCCCTTGAGTCCCTTTCAAGATATATTTGTACATTTTTCGGTAGAAAAATGTCCCGGCCGAAGGCCGGTTCCTCTTAAATTACAGGCTCGCTATTGCTCGCCAGGATAAAATCGACACCTGAATTGCACGAAAGGTCTTAATATGGGGTGAAAATTCCTAAAATCGCTAAACTAATGGGGCAAACGTTTTAGAATATCAAAAGCAATGGGGCTAAACATGAGGGAGAAAGGGGTCAAGAAAAAAATCCCTCAAGTGGAGATCTCCCCTTAAAAGGGTCACTTTGAATCAGTTTCGAGAAGAAAAAAAACCCCATCTTAAATCTACCATTTGACTTCAACACGTACTTGCTAATCTGGATAAAATGTTCTGATGATACTCATACCTTAAGGGGGGTGACCTGTTTCGGTTCTGTTCCTTTCTATCTTTCTTTGGCTTGTATCCATTTGGCCCCATTCAGCCAACTGTTTTAAGACGTTTATCCCCATCCAGGTGTCAATTTTTTACTGGTGAGCGGTAGCGAGCCAGCATATTTTTTATTTTTGTTTGACAGCAGGCTAAATTTGTACATTTTTCGATAGAAAAATGTCTCCGGCGAAGCCGGATTTCTTCATATAATGCTGGCTCGCTATCGCTCGCCAGGAAGAAATCGACACCTTGATGGGGATAAACGTCTTAAAATAGTTGGCTGAATGGGGCCGAATGGATACAAGCCAGAGAAAGAGAGAAAAGGACAGAAATAACCAAAAGCAGGCCACCCCCTTTAAAGGAAGAAAGGTGGGATGGTACTAAAATAGCTAATCTGCTTAGGGGATAATTATATCATAGTTTATTTACAGTAGCATACCCGGTTCCAAATAAATAGGCCAGAAATCGTGAATCCTAACCTATGTATGTATGTATGTATGTATGTATGTATGTGTGTATGTATGTATGTATGTATGTATGTATGTATGTATGTATGTATGTGTGTATGTATGTATGTATGTATGTATATGCTCAGGCCCAATCCCCACTGTTCCTATTTTTATTTTTAGTTTTTAGTTTACTATTTTTTTTTTTTTTTTCCTTGGAGGTGGCCGACTCAAGACAGAGCCAGAACAGGGAAAACACAAAACACAAGACAGAACAACGAACACACACAGACAAAACACAAAATTCACACACATCCTAACCTCTGTAACTCAAAATAGGGCTAGAGCAAATTATCTGGCCCTATTTGTGGGGAGGTCATCTCACACCGCACTTATAGACAAAGTAGAAAGGAAGGCCTGTCGTATCATTAATTCTCGCCCCCTCACCAACTCTCTGCAAACTCTCTCTTTTCGCCGCAATGTTGCATCTCTCTCGCTATTCTATCACTACTACAATAATCAGTGTTCCTCAGAGCTTTCCCAGTGTATACCACCTCCTCTACGTAGGGCACGTGGTACCCTTCTTGCAACACAATCCCATCCCTACTCTGTGCAACTCTCCAACCCAAGAGTGAAACGCTACTCTCAGTCTTTCTTCTATTCAACAGCTGAGCTCTGGAACTCTCTCCCAGAATCAGTCTTTCCCTCCTCCTATGACTTAAATTGCTTCAAAATCCGTGTGTCCAGGTATTTTGGCTCGAACGTCCCTTGATTTTGGCCCTGTCACTCTTTCTTCTATGGGGGAGGCACTCGTTACAGGCGGTTAGTGCTGCCTTTTGTCTCCCTCACCCACAGATCCTTCCTAAACTGTCAAAATCTGTCATAATCTTCAGAGGGTTAAGGGGGAATGGGCCGGTTTTCTGGACCCCCTTCTCCCTAATGTTTAGCCCCACTAGTTTTGAGATTATAAGACGTTCGGCTCATTAGTTTGGCGATTTTAACACCTTTCGCCCCATTTCGTTTTCAATTTTAAGACCTTTCGCCCCATTTCGTTGTCAATTTTAAGACCTTTCGTGCCATTTAGGTGTTGATTATTTCCTGGCGAGCGATAGCGAGCTTGCAATTTTAAGAGGAACCGGCCTTCGGCCGGGAAATTTTTCTACCGAATTTTTTTACAAATTTATCTTGAAGGGGGTGTTTTTCTAAGCTTAATGGAGGTCTAGGGAGGAAACTAAGAACACATATGAATAAATGAATTAATAGACCAAACAAACGGTCAGTCTCCCCTTAACTACTGCCCAATTATACTCCACCAACAAGATACTGAACACAAAAAACTAGCCCCTGTTAAAAAGATGCCTTAAGGATATACGGAGATCCGGAAAAAACACAATCAATTAAACATGAGGCGAACAAAATCCATTACATAAACACCCTCAGGCTAAACCGGGTCAGCGTCAACCCGTTCAGTACCGGTGGCCACGTCCTTGCCGTTATATTCTGGCAGCTGCTAGGCGATTTTTACTCAGCTTAGGAAGGTCGTCTGCGCGTTAAGGGGGAGATAATATCCACTTGAGGGTTTTTTTTCCGGACCCCTTTCTCTCTCATGTTTAGCCCCCCGTTGCTTTTTTTAGATTTTAAGACGCTCGCCCCCTTTAGTTTGGGGATTTTAAGAACTTTCATCCCCTTTCTGTCAATTTTATGAACTTTCTTGCCATTTAGGTGTCGATGTTTTCCTGGCGAGCGATAGCGAGCATGTAATTTAAGAGGAACCGGCCTTTGGCCGGGAAATTTTTCTACCGAAAAATGTACAAATTTATCTTGAAAGGGGATCTAGAGGGTGTAATATTAAGCTTGATGGAGGTCTAGGGAACAAAGTAAATACATCCCCTTAAACTAGACTGCAGACTACCTCCCTTAACCCATTCAGTACCAGGGACGTCCTTTTAACGTTCTTCTGGCTACTATTAGACGTTTTTATTCAGCTTAGGAAGGACTTCTAGCAATAATAAAGCTTCAAACTATCTCCACCAACCCTTGTAACTACCACAGATCCTTCCTAAGCAGCCTATTATCATCTAAATATAGCTAGCAAAAAATATAACACGTTCCTGGTACTCAAAGGGTTAATCCTCTTAGCTACCGCATATCCTTGCAGCACAAAATCGTCTATATGCAGCGGACCTAGATTAGAAAAACTACATCATCACCGGGACTGCTGAAAGGGTTAAGGATACACGGAGATAACAAATACATACAATAATTAAACATGAGGCGAGAAAAACTCCAATACAGAAACGGACCATAATTAAGGGGTGGATGGCCCGGTTTTCTGGACCACTTTCTCCCTCATGTTTAGCCCATTAGTTTTCAGATGTTAAGATGTTTGCCCCATTAGTTAGTCGATTTTAAGACCTTTCGACCCATTTCTTCGTCAATATTTAGACCTTTCGTGCTATTTAGGTGTCGATTTTTTCCCTGGCGAACGATATTGAGCCTGTAATTTTGGAAGAACCGGCCTTCGGCCGGGAAGTTTTTCTGACCGAAAAATGTACAAATTAATCTAGAAGGGGGATCTAATGGATATTTTTTTTTTAAATTTGATGGAGGTCTTGGGAGGAAACTAGAAAAATAATGAATACATGCAAAAATCGCCCAAAAAGTGAACCATCCCCCCTTAAAGTGAACCATCCCCCTTAAAGTGAACCATCCCCCCTTAAAGTGAACCATCCCCCCTTAATCCTCTTAGCTACCATATATCCTTCCTGAGCAGAACAAAATCGTCTATATGTAGCGGATATCGATCGGCAAATACATCACCGGGACTGAAAGGGTTAAGGATACACGAAGATAACAAATAAATCAATTAAACACGAGGCAAAACAAAAACCTACCATACAGAAACGGACCATACTTAACCCTTTCAGTACCAGCGACGTGTGTTATATGTGATGCGGGCTATATTTAAACGATACTATGCCGCTTAGGAAGGATCTGCGGTAGTTAAAAGGATGGGTTGAGATAGTTTGAAGCCTTATTATTGCTAGAGGTCCTTCCTAAGCTGAATAAAATCGTCTAATAGTGGCTAGAATGTGATAACAGAGACATTCCTGGTACTTTGTGTACGGGTTATGACGGACCTGGCTGACCTGGCTGAAATAAAGAGCAAATATACGAGTAAGACATGTTCTAGTAAATATAGTGTAGTATACAGACTAATAACACACATAGCAAAGCCACTCCAACAGCTTCCTCTCTCGCTCCAACACCCCTTCTCCTCCCCTCTCTCTCTCTACGCTCTTCAGAAACATAGGAAAAGTAGAATGTAGATACGAGGTGCCGTTGTAAAGGCGTATCCCTCAATACCTTCACCTGACCTGACCTAAGTACGAAGTTCTTGCGCTAAAGTAGTTGACCTTTGAGTAATACGAACATTCTCCCCATAATTTATGTTAAATTTACGAAGAATAATATATATATATATTTTGTTGGTGCATTGTTATCTACGCTGAATGTGGTTTAAGTGGAGGTTTCTAGTTTATTTCCTACTCCTCCAGCAATCTTAAAATGTCACCCCCTTGACCCCCTTTCAAGATAAATTTGTACATTTTTCGGTAGAAAAATTTCCCGGCCGAAGGCCGGTTACTCTTAAATTACAGGCTCGCTATCGCTCGCCAGGATAACATCGACACCTAAATTGCACGAAAGGTCTTAAAATTGACAGAATGGGGCGGAAATTCTTAAAATCACCAAACTTATGGGGGCAAACGTCTTAAAATCTCAAAAACAATGGGGCTAACCATGAGGGAGAAAGGGGTCAAGAAAAAAATCCCTCAAGTGGAGACAGACCTACCTTTTTTGCTTGGTCTATTAATAATTGATGTATTCCTTTATGTCTTAGTTTTCTCGCTAGACCTCCATCAAGCTTAGAAAAACACCCCCTAGACCCCCCTTCACCCCCCTTCACCCCCTAGACCCCCCTTCACCCCCCTTCACCCCCTAGACCCCCCTTCACCCCCTAGACCCCCCTTCAAGATAAATTTGTACATTTTCCCCGGCCAAAGGCCAATTCTTCTTAAAATGACAGGCTCGCTTTCGCTCGCCAGGAAATAATCGACACCTAAACCGCACGAAAGGTCTTACCATTGACAACGAAATGGAGCGAAAGATGTTAAAATCGCCAAACTAATTATAATCTCAAAATAAATGGGGCTTAACACGAGGGAGAAAGGGGACTAGAAAAAGACTCTTCACCCCTTAACCTCAACAGTCCATCAGCCCCACCTTAAGGGGAGATTTCCACCTGGAGGATTTT
>CM064495.1:5092972-5114407 GCA_032716605.1 Paralithodes platypus
AGTGTCGCTAGATGCGAACAATTGTTGCTAGATGTAAAAAATATGTCACTAGAAGTAGAACATTGTCGCTAGATGGAAGTAAACACCACTAGATCTAGCGGCAAAGTAGCTCAATAAACAACACTCTAATCACCATCTTTGCGTTCTTGTTCTTTGCGGCTATAGATATTACCAGATAATTACCTCTAATTAGCGGCCACTGCGAGTATAGCCATCGAGTATTTATTTGATCCCCTTAATAGGTCATAGGTTGCCACGGGATGGCAGGGGGAACGACTATAAATAACACCCCGTTCTTAAGGGGAGATTTCCACTTGAGGCATTTTTTTCTAGACCCCTTTCTCCCTCATGTTTAGCCCCATTGCTTCTAAGATTTTAAGACGTTAGCCCTAGTAGTTTGGACATTTTAAGACATTTTGCCCCATTTCTGTCAATTTTAAGACCTTTCGTGCCATTAAGGTGTCGATTTTTTCCTGGCGAGCGATAGCGAGCCTGTAATTTAAGAGCAACCGGCCGGGACATTTTTCTACCGAAAAATGTACAAATTTATCTTGAAAGGGGGTCTAGGGGGTGTAATTTTAAGCTTGATGAAAACGTAGGGAACAAACTAAATACCTCCCCTTAACATTAATCATCAATTACAAACCCCAATGTATTTGAATAAACCAATAAAAGCATGTGGCCCTCCGGGGATTCGAACTCGGGACACCACACCCAGAACATAAGCATCTAAACCATTACACCACCAACACAGTTAAAGGTTGAGTAGGCCAGAAATCGTGACCCCTGACATCTGAATCTCAAAAAGGGCTAGAGCAAATCGCCTGCTAATTTCCACATCTATTCCCCGGCTGACTCTTCCCAAATGATAGAAATATTAGCTCGATTGCTCTAGTCGTGTTTGAGTAATAGCTGCTATGCCCTGTTCCAAATAAGTAGGCCAAAGTTGGGAGAGAGGAGTCTTGACCAGGATTCGAACCCATTCACTCCAGGTATATTAGGGAGTGTTGGGCACCGTAACCACTCGGCCATGAGCGACTAGCAACCTTAGTTCTTATTTAATGGGCCGGTTTTTTTTTTTTGGTATATAAATGAATTTATTCCTTTATTTCTTAGTTTCCTCGCTAGACATCCATCAAACTTGGAAAACCATACATTAGATCCCCCTTCTAGATTAATTTGTACATTTTTCGGTAGAAAAATGTCTCGGCCGAAGGCCAGTTCTTCCAAGATTATAGGCTCACTATCGTTCGCCAGGAAAAAAATCGACACCTAAATAGCACGAAAGGTCTTAATATTGACAAAGAAATTGGGCGAAAGGTCTTAACATCGACCAACTAATGGGGCAAACATCTTAAAATCTGAAAACTAATGGGGCTAAAAATGAGCGAGAAAAGGGTCCAGAAAAGTGACCCATCTCCCCTTAAAGACCCAGGTTATAGTCCCGTGGAGAACTATATGCCTTTATACACGTGATGAGTTTTTTTAGACTTCAACCATGACTATAGTCTATTTTTGGTCCCAGCTCATGATAAACTGAATCGTTTAGCACTTGATTTTGTGATTATTACTGGCAAAATATGATACTGCTATGTCTGTGCATCATAATATCATTGCCAAGTTTTCATAATTCACAGCATATTTCGCTACAAAATATGATACTGCTATGTCTGTGCATCATATCATTGCCAAGTGTTCATAATTCGCAGCATATTTCGCTACAAAATATGATACTGCTATGTCTGTGCATCATATCATTGCCAAGTGTTCATAATTCGCAGCATATTTCGCTACAAAATCATGGTAATAGCGTAGTAATCAGGATGGAGAGATAGCAATTTACCCTCAGCGGGAAAAACATAGGGTATTTTCTACACATTCCCCCCCGCCAACTCGGCTAAGTGATACGATGTTAATCGTCCTGGTACTATTATGGGTAGCCTCTCTGAATGAAAAATATCTAATGATAATATCGGACAGGTTGCCAACTCTTCCTAATATACCTGGAGAGAGTGGGTTCGAATCCTGGGCAGGATACCTAATTCCCAACCTGTCCGTTACTGACTGACTGAGCTGGTCCGACGTGTTGTGGGTTATTATGATAGTTTGTATAATATTAGTATTGAAGATTTTGTTTGTTACAAGCAATGTATTTTAGCTTGTCTCCTAGGCTATTAAAACAGTTTTCCCAAATTTTCTTCAAACTAAAAGACACAAAGAAGAAAACAAAAACAAAATACGGGGCGAACGGAGCGTAACAGGACCAAATAGGATTTATGCAGCTCTTAATATTGACTAGGGATGTTTAGCCCCTCGCTCCCAGACGCATAATGAACGTCAGGAAGGTGTTGAGTGCCGGTTAATTAATGGGTTTAATCGTATATATAATTACAAGGTGTGGAGTGCCCGTTAATTAATGGGGCTAATCGTATACATAATTACAGACTGTTGACCCCTAGTAATTACTCGTCAGGGATTTACGATTATCAAGACGGGAGTAAGGCCGATATCACACGAGCGCCTTTTCACTCAACATTTATCCACAACACTTGTCTGGCAGCTTATGTGGTCAACATATAAGATATTTCGGTTGTCTAAATTCATCTATCATCAGTCTAGTTTCTCATACCGTTGCAAAATATTCCAGAAATATTGCCAGAAAAATGTTGATCATCGAATGTTGACTATAAAAGCTCTCGTGTGATACCGGCTTAAGGGGAGATCTCCACTTCAGGGATTTTTTTCTTGACCCCCTTCTCCCTCATGTTTAGCCCCATTGCTTTTGATATTATAAAACGTTTGCCCCATTAGTTTAGCGATTTTAAGAACTTTCACCCCATATTAAGACCTTTTGTGCTATTCAGGTGTCGATTTTATCCTGGCGAGCGATAGCGAGCCTGTAATTTAAGAGGAACCGGCCTTTGGCCGGGACATTTTTCTACCGAAAAATGTACAAATTTATCTTGAAAGAGACTCAAGGGGTGTAATTTTAAGCTTGATGGAGGTCTAGGGAATAAACTAAATACCTCCCCTTAACCCCTTCTGTACCGGCGACGTCTTTTTAAATGCCATTCTAGTTATAGTTAAGGGGGGATGGGCCGGTTTTCTGGACCACTTTCTCCCTCATGTTTAGCCCCATTAGTTTTCAGATGTTAAGATGTTTGCCCCATTAGTTAGTCGATTTTAAGACCTTTCGCCTAATTTCTTTGTCAATATTTAGACCTTTCGTGCTATTTAGGTGTCGATATTTTCCCTGGCGAACGATAGTAAGCCTGTAATGTTGGAAGAACCGGCCTTCGGCGGAGACATTTTTCTACCGAAAAATGTACAAATTAATCTAGAAGGGGGATCTAATGGATGCTTTGTTTTAATTTGATGGAGGTCTAGGGAGGAAACTAGACAAATAATGAATACATGCAAAAATCGCCCAGAAGGTGAACCATCTCCCCTTAAACGATTGTGTGTACTTTAACCCTCTCACGATATGATGACTTCTTGATTATTTTCTGGGCATTATTACATGATTTTATTCAGATTTGGAAGGTATATGTGAGTCGGAGAGTTATTGCGATAGTCTTAATTTACCCCTTTAACTCCCAGAGATCCTTCCTAATCTGTACAAACTCGTCTGATGAAAGCCAGAATACACTGTCAAAACGCGGCATAATCCTCAGAGGGTTGAGAAGGACCTGTGGTAGTAAAAAGGGTTAAGTGAGATAGTTCAAAGCCTGTTCGAGAGGTTCCTGTTAAAGTGAATACAATCGTTTAATAGTAGCCAGAATAAATTTAAACAGGACGGCGCCGGTACAGAGGGAGTTAAGGGCGTGACCTGTTTTTGTTCTGTCCTTTTCTATCTTTCTCTGGCTTGTATCCATTTGGCCCCATTCAGCCTACTGGTTTAAGACGTTTATCCCCATCCAGGTGTCAATTTTTTACTGGTGAGCGGTAGCGAGCCAGCATATTTTAAAAACAAATTGACAGCAGGCTAAATTTGTACATTTTTCGATAGAAAAATGTCTCCGGCGAAGCCGGATCTCTTCATATAATGTTGGCTCGCTATCGCTCGCCAGGAAGAAATCGACACCTAGATGGGGATAAACGTCTTAAAATAGTTGGCTGAATGGGGCCGAATGGATACAAGCCAGAGAAAGAGAGAAAAGGAGAAAAAAAACAAGTCACCCTCCTTAACTAATGTATATCCTGTATATTACTGTAGTAAGTACTTCACTATCGACCAATCTAATTACACGCGGGGAAACGGTTGCAAAATGATTGGTAAATCTTTTAACTTACACGAATCTAAGAATTTCTTCTTCAATCGAGTTGTCACCTTGTGGAATGGGCTTCCCCGAGACGTTATAGACTGCAGCACCGTTGATTCATTTAAACTCCGCCTAGACAAATATCTCGCATCAAACCCGCGACTGACTGCGTATGTAAATGTATAACTTTATTTAATCCCCCCCCTCAGTTACTAACCCCTCTGTCCCCTACTAATCCCTAAGTCCTGCCACGGACATTAGTTCCAGGGCAGTAGTTCCCTTTCCAATATTCCCTTACCCACTCTAAAAACCACTGTTTGGACACTTGATCCTCAGTGTTTTGGAGGACAAGCAGCCTAGAAGGGTCACTAGAGCTGTTGTTGCTTGATTTCCTTTGTACTCCTTATATCTGTGCTCTGGGAGGTGTTTTCCTTACCTTATTGATATAAAACTACCCGCATGTGATGGTAGAGGTTTTTATTTCTTTGAATAACAAAGAGAGAGAGAGATTGAGAGAGAGAGAGAGAGCGGGATAGATAGGAGAGAGAGAATAGATAGGTAAGAGATTTCGAGAACGATAGATAGATAGATAGATAGATAGATAGATAGATAGATAGATATTTATAAGGAGAGAGATAGATGAGAAAGAGAGAGAAGAGAGAGAGAGAGAGAGAGATAGAGAGATAGAGAGAGAGAGACGAAGAGAGATTAGAGAGATAGGATAATAAGATAAGATAGATAGATCGATAGATAATAGATATAGATAGATAGAGAGATAGAGAGAAGAGAGAGAGAAGAGAGGAGATAGAGAGAGAGAGAGAGATAGCTAGATAGATAGATAGTAGATAGATAGATAGATAGATAGATAGATAGATATAGATAGATAGCGAGAGAGAGAGAGAGAGAGAGAGAGAGAGAGAGAGAGAGAGAGAGAGAGAGAGAGAGAGAGAGAGAGAGAGAGCATTAACAATAGTACATTTTAGCGATCAGGAATGCCAGTAAATGTAAACATAGTGTATTATATAATCATTCATTCATACATATACATCTAAATTATGATAGGTATTTATATTTGTCTTCACCTTAAATCATTCTGTAATATATCGTCTTTGTGCATGTATTTTGGCTGGCATTATACGATTTTATTGGGGTTAGGAAGGATCTGTGAGGGTTACTGGATTCATTGAGACAGCTTGCACCCCATTGTATCCCTAGAGGTCCTTCCTATTCTAAATATAATAGTCAATTGTTATCCAGAAGACATTATTGTGTCGTCATATAAGAACATAAGAACATAAGAAGGCAGATCCCTGTCACACCCAACCCCAATTACTAGGCCCAATTCACTAATACCTTGAGTACTGACCCCACCAAAACGGTCAGAGATTAACACAAGATTACGGGGGTCTACTGAGCACGATTGGCCCACACCTGGTAGATCCCCCTCACACCCAACCCATCTCGTCCATATGCCTATCTAATTTTATCTTAAAGCTCCCTATCGTTCTTGATCCCACTATATCACTTGGTAGCCTATTCCACCCATCTACAACTCTGTTACCTAACCAATATTTGCCTATATCTTTTCTGAAACAAAATTTATCTAATTTGAAACCATTTGTTCGAGTTCTTTCGCTGTCACTGAGCTTCAGTACATTTTTCATGTCTCCTTTATTTGTCCCACTAACCCATTTGAACACTTCTATCATATCCCCTCTAACTCTGCGTCTTTCTAACGAATTTAAGCCTAATTTGTTCAACCTTTCTTCATATGGTAGATTTCTAATATTATGAATCATTTTGTCATTCTTCGCTGTACTCTCTCCAACGAATCTATGTCCATTCTGTAATAAGGACACCAACATTGGACAGCATAATCCATATGAGGTCTCACTAATGACAAGTAAAGTTTCAAGATAATATCGGCAGTTCTGTTACTCACACTCCTTGAGATGAACCCCAGAATCCTGTTTGCCTTGTATGTACGCTTATACACTGTTTTCTAGGTTTCAAATCGTTGCTAATAAACACACCCAAATCTTTCTCGCAGTCTGAGTTTTCTAATTCAGTATTAGCTAGTTTATATTTTGCATTAGTATTCGTCTTCCCTATTTTTAATACCTTGCATTTGTCAATGTTAAAATTCATCTGCCATTTTACTGACCATTCGTGTAAGGTATCTAGATCCCTTTGGAGGCACTCTATGTCGCTATCTGAATCTATTGGTCTCCCTATTTTGGTATCGTCTTCGAATTTACTTATCCTACTAGTTATACCTAAATCAAGGTCATTTATGTATATAATAAATAACAGAGGACCCAATACAGATCCCTGGGGGACACCACTCTTGACTGATCCCCACTCTGACTTAGTACCATTTATGCTGACTCTCTGCTTTCTACCAATTAGCCATGACCTAATCCATCCCAACAACGACCCACCTATTCCATGCGCCTCAACTTTTCTCATCAATCTCTCATGAGGGACTCTGTCGAAAGCTTTACTGAAATCTAAATATATTATATCATATGACTTGTCATTATCTACTGCTTCATACACCTCTGAGAAAAATACCAAGCAAATTTGTAAGGCAAGAACGTCCCTGAGTGAATCCATGTTGAGAAGAATTTATTAAATTAAATGTTTCTAAGTGGTTTCTAATTTTACTAGCAATAATTGACTCTAATAGCTTTCCTATGATTGCTGTGAGACTAATGGAACGGTGATTGGATGCTATTGATTTATCACCTTTTTTGAAGCTCGGAACTACATTTGCAAGCTTCCAACCTTCTGGAACTAAACCGGTAATATATTGGAGTTTAATAGTAATATATTATCTTATTAATTATTTACTATATTTTGTGATTTATTTATTAATTATACATATATTTATATATATATTATTTATCTTATTTTATTTTTATTTTTTGAGGTGGGACTCACTTCTAACTTCAATAGCTTTACCAATAATCAAGGTATCCTCCTCCTCAAAATATTTAACTCTCTCACTATCTCTGGTAAAACTGCCTACCATTACGAAGCATATAATCAATACGCAAATCACTTACCTGGCCCCACTGTTTAACTCGACAAGTAGCCAATGCAATCTTGCAGAATATCTTAAGGAGGTGACCTGATATTTTTCTCCATTTTTCTCTCCTTATCTGGCTTGTATCCATTCGGTCTCATTCAGCCTACTGGTTTAAGACGTTTATCCCAATCCAGGTATCGATTTCTTCCCGCCGAGCAATAGCGAGCCAGCATTGTATGGAGAAATCCGGCTTTGCCGGAGACATTTTTCTACCGAAAAATGTAGAAGTTTAGCCTGCTGTCAAAAACATTTAATAAAAATATGTTGGCTCGCTACCGCTCGCCAGGAAAAAATCGACATCTGGATGGGGATAAACGTCTTAAAACAGTGGGTTAAATGGGGCCTAATGGATACAACCCAGAAAGAGATAGGGAGAGAGAGGAAAACAAATCAAGGTGGGCCCCCTTAAGACACGCTCCAAATGCGGATCACAGCCTCATATTGTCACCATTATTTTCCGGAAAAAAAAGAAGGAAAAGTGGGGATTCGGCCTGAGTAAATAGATAGATAGATAGATAGATAGATAGATAGATAGATATAGATTTTCTTGACTTGATAAACAAAATATTATAATCCTCAATGCAATTATGTACAAATATTATAAAATGAAATATACTGTATAAATAGGCGAATAATTATTTCTACTAACTAGGAACATCATGCAGCTCAGTGGTATGTTATCCAAGCGATCCTAGCGAGTAGGAGAAGTGTATTAATCACGTGCATTTGAGATTATTTCGGTGAATAAATAAACAAACGGTGTCATTCGAAGTTCATTTAACTGTGTTGGTGGTCTAATGGTTTAGATGCTTATGTTCTGGGTGTGGTGTCCCGAGTTCAAATTCCGGGAGGGCCATATGCTTTCATTAGTTTATTCAAGTACATTGGGGTTTGTGTTTGATATTAATGTTAAAGAACGGGGTGTTACTTATTAATACAACTTTTTCTTGCCGGTTTTCGTGGCATCAGAGTAATCCGTAACCCTTTTTTTTTTTACGAAGCAAAAGTGTCGAATTATTATCTCTTCTATCTAAATTATTATCTCTTCTATCTAAATTATTATCTCTTCTATCTAAATTATTATCTCTTCTATCTAAATTTTACACATATTATTAACAATTCTCTTTATTTGTTCTACCCGTGGATTAATTTTGGTCGAATCATTCTTCCATGAGACTACCCACGAGGCAAACCCAGCCCCGCGGTCATCTATAATTAAGGGGAAGTCACCGTTTTTTTTTTTTGTTTTTTTTTTTTTTTTATCTTTCTCTCCTTTTCTCTCTTTCCTTGGCTTGTATCCATTCGGCCCCAATCAGTCAACTGTTTTAAGACGTTTATCCCCATCCAGGTGTCGATATCTTCCTGGCGAGCGATAGCGAGCCAGCATTATATGGAGAAATCCGGCTTCGTCAGAGACATTTTTCTATCAAAAAATGTACAAATTTAGCTTGCTGTAAAAACAAAAATATATATATGCTGACTCGCTACCGCTCGCCAGGAAAATATTGGCACCTGGATAGGGATAAACGTCTTAAAACAGTAGGTTGAATGGGGCCGAATGGATACAAGCCAAAGAGAGAGTGAGAGAAAGAGAACAAAAGCGAGCAGACGAGCTTCCAGGCACACGATGCTGCACATGCGGAACTTCAAGCAACCTGTTTTCCGGGGGTGGGTGCTGTCGAGATTCAGGCCCTGCAACTTTTTCCCTTAAGCCGGTGTCACACGAGCGATTTTTCCGTCAATTTTTATGAGCAATTGTTGTCTGGCAGCTCCAAAATTCAAGTTCCCTAAGAATTAAACTGCCTAACATAATCTACCTGCCATCTAGTTTCCGATTCCAATACGAAAAAAAAAAAAAAAATCATAATAGTAGCAGAAAAAACTTACTCATCAAATATTGCCGGAAAAATCATTCGTGTGACACCGGCTCGATAGAGATCATTAACCCTTTCTGTACCGGCGACGACGTCTTGTATATTGTATCCGGGTAATGGTTAGACGATTTCATTCAGCCTGGAAAGGACGTCTACCCATTAAGGCAACACACCATCTCTGTTAATGATTTTAGTTACCATATATCCTTCCTAAGCTGCACAAAATCGTCTAGATATAGCTAGTTATATATAGAAAAAATGGCGCCGGTACAGAAGGGGTTAATTTTTTGTTAAAGAGACAATGAACGGAGGAAGGTAAACACAGATAAAACAAACAGGTCCATGTGCCTATAGGCATCCTCCATTCATAAAATGTTTGTAACAACTGGATTTAAACTTTTGTAGATTGTAAGTTTGTGGAAAGCAACTCGAGGGAAGTGAATTCCGAAGAGTAGTAGTTCTAGGGATAAATGAATATTGATAAGCAGAAGTTCTGCATTGTGGAGGAGAAAGTGTAAATTCATGGGCGCTCTCAGCTGCCCTAGTTCTACGGGGAAAGATGTGGAGAGGCGGCACAATTGAAGCAAGTTCCTCGGAACAATTGCTGTGAAAATATCTGTAGAATAATGCAAGGGATGCAACGTTTCTTCGTATGGATAATGTAGGAAGGTCCTGTGTGATTGAAGGGTTATTGATTAATCTAATAGCTTTATTTTGAATTTTGTCCAACTGCCTCAATGCAACCACTCCACTTCCACTCCACAGAGGTGAACAGTAATCCACCTGAGAACGCACATGACTTTTATATATTACGGCCAACTGCTCGTCAGTGAAGAATTCTCGAACTCTGTACAGGAGTCCCAGTTTTTAGAGGCATTCTTAGCAATGCTTCTAACATAATGTGTCCAGCTCAAGTTAGTAGTTAAATGTTACACCGAGAATGTCAATACTAGGGGAAGTGGGAATATTTACATCATTAAAAAATATATGGGAGTCAGTGAGATTCTGTCGGTTAGAAAATTGAATGTACTTGGTTTTCTGTGCATTAAAGGAAACTAGATTCTTTTGTCCCCATTCATTAATTCTTGAAAGGTCCTGGTTCAGAGAAATTGCAGTGTTTATTTTTGAATTTATAAGATCGGGTTGGGTGAAAGAATTGGTAAATGTGAAGCAACTGTGGAGTGTTGAGTCATCTGCGTAGGAATGTATTGGATTATGAGTGGTAGATATGAGATCATTGATATGAATGAGGAACAGAGTTGGGGCCAAAACTGATCCCTGGGGAACACCAGCATTTATTGAGTGAAATTGAGAATAAAGGCCATCTACCATTACACGTATTTTTCTGTTATGAAGATAAGAAGAAATTAGTGGAACTAATGATGCAAGGCCGTAGTGTGACATCTTCGACAATAAGGATTGATGCCAGACTCTATCAAATGCCTTTGATATATCCAGTGCTATGGTATGTGTTTCACCATGTTGGTCTGTAGCTTGGTTGATTTGATGCGTAAGAAGGCAAAGAATGTCTGCAGTTGATCGACATCGTCTAAAACCATATTGCCTATCACTGATTAATTTATTATTCTCAAGATGCTTAATTATGTGATTATTTAATATAATTTCAAAGACTTTACCAAGAGTGGAAGTTATAGCTATTGGTCTGTAGTTTGATGGATCTGAAGAGGCACCTTTTTTAGGAACTGGATGGATGTTTGCTTCTTTCCAGGGTACTGGGAAGCATGAGGTATGAGTACACAGACGGACAAATTTTGCCAATACAGGAGCGAGCACCAAGGAGCAATTCTTAAGTACTACTGGAGGAATTTCATCTGGACCAGGAGCCTTATCTACTGAGAGATTCTGCAAAATAGTTTTGACATGTCTGGTGTGGATCTTAAGTGAGGGAATTTCAGGCGAATCAAAATTAAGTACAGGGACATCTTGATTTATTTCATCTAAGGTTGAGTTGGTGGAGAAAATATCCGCAAGAAGGTTAGCTTTACCTCGTGGGTCACTTACAAGATTGCCAGTCAGAGATGTTAATGGTGGAATGGATGAAGCAGTAGTGAAGTTGGATTTAAATGAGTTAAGAGTAGACCAAAATATTTTGTTATCATTTGGATTATTTAGAAGTTTATTTGCCTGCTTGTGGAGAAAGTTTGATTTAGTTAGGTTTAATACAGTTTTGGCATGATTTCTGATGTTTCTAAAGTATTTAAAGGCTTCATGTGTTTTTGATCTTGTGTATGCATTATAGGCTATTGCTTTTTGTTCAGTTACTCTAGCACAATTATGGTCAAACCATTTAGGTGAATTAGATCTTTTACTGTACTTTTGATGAGGAATAAAAGTTTCCATTCCAATGTTTACAAAATCTTGTATGTGGCTCAAGGTGGAGTGTGCATCATTAGAAAAGAAAGAGGTCCAGGGAATATCAATAAAGAAACCTTGAAGACCCTCCCAGTCTGCCGTATCGTAATGCCATTTAGTCACCAAAACAGGTTCAGAGTGGGAAGGTGTGGTGGGTGATAGACAGGTGGCCTGTATCAAACAGTGATCAGAAGATCCAAGCGGGGACCTCACTGTAACATCATAATTTTCTGAATTGGTTGTTAAAAATAAGTCCAGTAGGTGGGAATTATGATTAGGATTATCTGGTCCACGGGTGGGTTGGTTGACTAGTTGAGTGAGATTAAATGAGTCTGCAAATATCTCACATTCAAGACCAGCATCATCAGTCCTGGCTGAATGAGTGAGCCATTCAACATTATGGACATTAAAATCACCCAACACAGTGATTTCAGAAGAAGCATTTAAGTTGAGGACACTGAGTTGTGAGGACAGAGAATCAAAAAGACTTTGCTCTGGAGGAGTATTTGGGGAACGGTAGATGCAACATATGTAATTCAATTTACCAGCAGAAATTAATTTGTATATAGAATAATCAAAATAGGGACAATTGAAACCAGTAACCTCCTCCAGGGCAATTTCAGATTTTGCGAAGCAACATACACCTCCTTTAGGTCTGAAATTTTGGAGCAGTTGATAATCTGGAAAATTAAATCTAGACGTGTCAGATGTGGATGTTACTTGAGTCTCTGTCAAAAAAAGGAGAGTAGGGGATTCTGCTTGAAGAAATTGGTGTACAGAATTGATGTTAGAGTGAAGTCCCCTTATATTGGTAAAGAAAAAGCTGCACCGACGAGCAGCTTTGGGACGTTGCAATGCTCTTGACACAGTCGCATGATGACGACCGGGAGGGCCCTGTGTCAATGACCCAACCCTGCCGTGGGTGGATATCCGAGGGACCACCAGGTTTGCTCTTAACAATTGTACTGCCATATTTATTAGGTAGGTGTATGGTGTTACATGTATGATATGTAGTGGGAAGAGTAGTGTTTTATGGATAGGGATAGCGATGTAGGGCAATGTCGTGAAGTTGGATGTGTATGTTATATAAAGAGGGTTTTCCTGATACCCCTGTGTGAGGCAGAAAGATATGTATTCAGCTACCAAGGCCTGGGAGAGAAAATCGAATTCAGGCTATTCCCTGAGTCTCCCGAAACCTTGGCGGTAGTACTTCCCTGGGCGGGGCTGCCTACCCCTACTACCTTAAGTATACCGAGATAACTAACCTTGCATGGAGACCTATTTTGGGGACTCATGGAACCTTAGGACCTTTTGGAGACTAATAGGACCTTTTGGGGACTAATTGGACCTTTTGGGGACTAATAGGACCTTTTGGAGACTAATTGGACCTTTTGAGGACTAATAGGGTCTTTTGGGGACTAATAAGATCTTTTGGGGACTAATAGGACATTTTTGGGACTAATAGGACCTTTTGGAGACTAATTGGACCTTTTGAGGACTAATAGGGTCTTTTGGGGACTAATAAGATCTTTTGGGGACTAATAGGGTCTTTTGGGGACTAATAAGATCTTTTGGGGACTAATAGGACCTTTTTGGGACTAATAGGACCTTTTGGAGACTAATTGGACCTTTTGAGGACTAATTGGACCTTTTGAGGACTAATAGGGTCTTTTGGGGACTAATAAGATCTTTTGGGGACTAATAGGACCTTTTTGGGACTAATAGGACCTTTTGGAGACTAATTGGACCTTTTGAGGACTAATAGGGTCTTTTGGGGACTAATAGGACCTTTTTGGGACTAATAGGACCTTTTGGGGACTAATAGGACCTTTTTGGGACTAATACGACCTTTTGGAGACTAATTGAACCTTTTAGGGGCTACTAGGACCTTTTGGGGACTAATAGGACCTTTTGAGGACCAATAGGATGTTTTGAGGACCAATATCACCTTTGTAGGGACCAATATCACCTTTTTAGGTACTAATAGGACCTTTTGAGGACTACTAGGATCTTTTGGGGACTAATTGGACATTGTTGGGGCTACTAGGAACTTTCAGGGGCTAATAGGATCTTTTGGGGACTAATAGGACCTTTTGGGGACTAATGGGACCTTTTGGAGACTAATGGGACCTTTTGGAGACTAAGAGGACCTTTTGGGGACTAATGGGACCTTTTGGGGACTAAGAGGACATTTTGGGGAGTAATGGGACCTTTTGGAGACTAAGAGGACCTTTTGGGGACTAAGGGGACCTTTTGGGGACTAATGGGACCTTTTGGGGACTAAAAAAACATTTGGGGGACTAATAGGATCTTTTGGGGACTAATGGCAGCAGTAATACATTAGATAAAACCAATGACAAAACTAAAAAAGGACACTTAAATTACGCTGACAAATAAAGCTATCCCGTGTGTCCAGATATGTTGACTCTAACGTACCTTACATGTGGCTCTCTATCAGTCTTTCATCTTTGATATATAACAAATTGTTATAATCTTCAATGCAATTATATAAAGAATATGAAATTATAACAAAAATAAAGGTGAATACATGTTTTTCTTGTACTTGTTAGGACAATCTTGCAGCTCTGTGTTACATTGTCCTAGCGAGTATAAGAAATGTATTATTAACGTCTTATAATTATAATCCAAGGACACCTTGTTACAGGCAACTTTGCCTTTTGTCTCCTTCATACACATAGAAACAATAGAAATGATACAGAAAATCAGAGTGACAAAAGCAAATGCAATGATTGTTAGATCAGTTTCTATATTGGCGTCAATGTAAGTAGACAAATTTAATCAGATTAGGAAAGCCCTTTAGACATACAAGGGGCAAACACGAATTCGGTTAAGGCCCTTGATTCCCACAGATCCCTCCTAAGCCGCTTAAATCGCCAAATGGTAGCCAGGACAAAAGGCAGGCAGGCGTCATCGTACTGAACCGGGCCCCTGAACCGGTCCTGAACCACTGCAGAGAACCCAGTTGAAGGCCGAGGAAACAGTGCAGTACCCGATAACTAGTGCGAGAGGTGGGTGTGTGTGTACGAGGGGTGGATGTGTGTGTGTACTGGGGGTTGGTGTGTGTGTACTAGGGGTGGGTGTGTGTGTACTGGGGGTTGGTGTGTGTGTACTAGGGGTGGGTGTGTGTGTACTGGGGGTTGGTGTGTGTGTACTAGGGGTGGGTGTGTGTGTACTGGGGGTTGGTTTGTGTGTACTGGGGGTGGGTGTGTGTGTACTAGTGGTTGGTGTGTGTGTACTAGGGGTTGGTGTGTGTGTACTAGTGGTTGGTGTGTGTGTACTAGGGGTTGGTGTGTGTGTACTAGGGGTTGGTTTGTGTGTACTGGGGGTGGGTGTGTGTGTACTAGTGGTTAGTGTGTGTGTACTAGTGGTTGGTGTGTGTGTACTAGGGGTGGGTGTGTGTGTACTAGTGGTTGGTGTGTGTGTACTAGTGGTTAGTGTGTGTGTACTAGGGGTTGGTGTGTGTGTACTAGTGTTTGGTGTGTGTGTACTAGGGGTGGGTGTGTGTGTACTAGGGGTGTGTGTGTGTACTAGGGGTGGGTGTGTGTACTAGGGGTGGTGTGTGTGTACTAGGGGTGGGTGTGTGTGTACTAGGGGTGGGTGTGTGTGTACTAGGGGTGGGTGTGTGTGTACTAGCGGTGGGTGTGTGTACTAGGGGTGGGTGTGTGTGTACTAGGGGTGGGTGTGTGTGTACTAGGGGTGGGTGTGTGTGTACTAGGGGTTGGTGTGTGTGTACTAGGGGTGGGTGTGTGTGTACTAGGGGTGGATGTGTGTGTACTAGTGGTTGGTGTGTGTGTACTAGGGGTGGGTGTGTGTGTACTAGGGGTGGGTGTGTGTACTAGGGGTAGGTGTGTGTACTAGGGGTGGGTGTGTGTACTAGGGGTAGGTGTGTGTACTAGGGGTGGGTGTGTGTACTAGGGGTGGGTGTGTGTGTACTAGGGGTGGGTGTGTGTGTGTACTAGGGGTGGGTGTGTGTACGAGGGTGGGTGTGTGTGTACTAGGGTGGGTGTGTGTGTACTAGGGTGGGTGGGTGTGTGTACGAGGGGTGGGTGTGTGTGTACTAGGGGTGGGGTGTGTGTGTACTAGGGGTGGGTGTGTGTACTAGGGGTGGGTGTGTGTGTACTAGGGGTGGGTGTGTGTGTACTAGGGGTGGGTGTGTGTACGAGGGGTGGGTGTGTGTGTACTAGGGGTGGGTGTGTGTGTACTAGGGGTGGGTGTGTGTACGGGGGGTGGGTGTGTGTGTACTAGGGGTGGGTGTGTGTGTACTAGGGGTGGGTGTGTGTACTAGGGGTGGGTGTGTGTGTAGTAGGGGTGGGTGTGTGTGTACTAGGGGTGGGTGTGTGTACTAGGGGTAGGTGTGTGTACTAGGGGTGGGTGTGTGTACTAGGGGTAGGTGTGTGTGTACTAGGGGTGGGTGTGTGTGTACTAGGGGTGGGTGTGTGTGTACTAGGGTGGGTGTGCGTACTAGGGGTAGGTGTGTGTACTAGGGGTGGGTGTGTGTACTAGGGGTGGGTGTGTGTGTACTAGGGGTGGGTGTGTGTACTAGGGGTGGGTGTGTGTACTAGGGGTGGGTGTGTGTGTACTAGGGGTAGGTGTGTGTACTAGGGGTGGGTGTGTGTACTAGGGGTGGGTGTGTGTGTACTAGGGGTGGGTGTGTGTGTACTAGGGGTGGGTGTGTGTGTACTAGGGGTGGGTGTGTGTGTACTAGGGGTGGGTGTGTGTACTAGGGGTAGGTGTGTGTACTAGGGGTGGGTGTGTGTACTAGGGGTGGGTGTGTGTGTACTAGGGGTGGGTGTGTGTGTACTAGGGGTGGGTGTGTGTGTACTAGGGGTGGGTGTGTGTACTAGGGGTGGGTGTGTGTGTACTAGGGGTGGGTGTGTGTACTAGGGGTTGGGGTCTCGGAAAACTCAACCAGTGTTAAATGAACCAAAATCAACCGAATTAGTCCATTTCAACCTGCACATCTCAACCAGAGCCTACCAAACCACTACATCATTTCAACAGGTAGATCTCAACCAGTGTTTTAATCAAACCATGGCCAACCAAACCAGTAGATAATTTCAACCGGTAGACCTCAACCAGTGTTCAATAAACCAGGGCCAACAAAAACAGTGTTAGTTTAAAATACTAAATACTAAATACTAAATACTAAATACTAAATACTAAATACTAAAATACTACCTAAAATGACCTATTATAACAGTATTTGTTTGACTTGGTACTGGGCCGGTTTTCTGGACCACTTTCCCTCTCATGTATAGCCCCATTAGTTTTCAGATGTTAAAATGTTTGCCCCATTAGTTAGTCGTTTTAAGACCTTTTGTACCATTTTTTCGTCAATATTTAGACCTTTCGTGCTATTTAGGTGTCGATTTTTTCCTTGGCGAACGATAGGAGCCTGTAATGTTGGAAGAACCGGCCTTCGGCCGGGAAATTTTTCTTCCGAAAAATGTACAAATTAATCTAGAAGGGGATCTAATGGATGTTTTGTTTTTTAAATTTGATGGAGGTCTAGGGAGCAAACTAGAAAACTTATGAATACATGCAAAAATCGCCCAAAAAGTGAAGTTGGTACTGGTTGATTTGGCCGGCCACAGTGTGTGAAGGATTCAGGTCGGCGCCATATTTCTTTAGGAGGAAAACAAAATACGAAAGAAAATAAGAAAGAAAACGCGATTAACCCCTTCACTACGGGAAGCCTTTTGTAAGACTATTTAATTCGCCTGGTGTACTGAAGGAGTTGCCAGATTTATGATATGTTTAGTGGTTTAGTGTCCTTTTGTAAGCTGAATATTAATGTTGTGAGGATTTCAGTTTAGTGTCATCTGCCGAAAATGGATATATAATGAAAAGCGATGAATTTGAGGGGAAATGTTAACAACTTTAATATGCGCACCTTAGTGAGCGAACGCCACACACACACATCACACATACATATACATACGCACACACACACACACACACATAGATACATACACACACACACACACATATACATACATATACACATAATACATAAATACATACATACACAAACACATTCATTTTGGTAAAGTCTGAGTAGAAATTCAGGATCTTCTAGTCTAATCACCCCCCCCCTCCCCCCCCCCACACACACATACACACACACGGTCACGGTGGCCGAGCGCGCTTAGTACTCTGTATTGGGAGTGCTAGCCCTGGTGTCGGGGGTTCGATCCCACGCGCCGGCAGGGGAGGTTCTCTCAAAAACTTTCCCTGGCCGTGAAGGAAAGGTCTGGAAGGACCGTCTCGGGGGACCCACAAAGTCTCCTGCCCACTTCCTACTCCCTCGGGGGTATGTAGGCGCTCTCGTTAGCAGCCAGGATCAGTCTGTTGATCACTTAGGTTAAGATATAGGTTAAGTCTGTGTATTTTCAGCCCCATTGGCTGCCGGCTTGAAATAAACCGATTATTATTACACGTACGCACTCACACTATAATGAACCAATTTTCCTTCTGACTCCTAATCTACCCAATGAGGGAGTAGTTGGAATATTGAAACAAGAAAACAAAAACAATACTTGAATAATTATTGCTCTACCCCCTGCCTATATAATCTGAGTCATACCCGCCCCGTTTTCTTTACCCCTGACCCAAAAGAAAAACAGTAGTTAGATCACAGAGGGGCACTTTCCAATATTGTCGCCAGTGAGCATTTTTTGTAAATGAGAGAGAGAGAGAGAGAGAGAGAGAGAGAGAGAGAGAGAGAGAGAGAGAGAGAGAGAGAGAGAGAGAGAGAGAGAGAGAGAGAGAGAGAGAGAGAGAGAGAGAGAGAGAGAGAGAGAGAGAGAGAGAGAGAGAGAGAGCGTGTGTGTGTTAGATTTCACGCGTGTCCTTGCAGAGAAGTACCAAGTTAAGAATGATTGTTGGCGTGATTTAAATTATCATTACGATACGTATTTTAGAGACTATTGAATACGGTACTTAACTTTCAAATGAGAGAGAGAGAATGAGAGAGAGAGAGAGAGAGAGAGAGAGAGAGAGAGAGAGTACAAAGGAGTACAAAGGAGTACAAAGGAAATCAAGCAACAACAGATCTAGTGACCCTTCTAGGTTGCTTGTCCTCCAAAACACTGAGGATCAAGTGTCCAAACAGTGGTTTAGAGTGGGTAAGGGAACATTGGAAAGGGAACTACTGCCCTGGAACTAACGTGGCAGGACTAGGAAGTTAGTAGGGGACATATGGGTTAGTAACTGAGGGGAGGATAAAGTTATTCATTTACAAACGCAGTCAGTCGCGGGTTTGATGCGAGATATTTGTCTAGGCGGAATTTAAATGAATCAACGGTGATGCAGTCTATAACGTCTCGGGGAAGCCCATTCCACAAGTTGACAACTCGATTGAGGAAGAAATTCTTAGATTCGTGCGAGTTAAAAGATTTACCAATAATTTTGCAACCGTTTCCCCGCGTGTAATTAGATTGGTCGATAGTGAAGTACTTACTACAGTTCATATTGTCGATGCCTTTGATGATTTTGAACACTTGAATTAAGTCACCTCTTAATCTGCGCTGGGTTAAAGGAAATAGATTTAATTCTCTAAGACGCTCTTCGTATGGTTTGTTCTTTAGGCTAGTTATCATTTTGGTAACTCTACGTTGAACTCGTTCTAGCTTGTTTATATCTTTTTGGTAATAAGGGCACCAGGATTGAACGCAGTATTCCAGAAGAGGGCGGACTAAGGAATTGTAAAGGGTTAGGATAACTTCTTTGGATTTATGCTCAAATGACCTGCCTATAAAGCCAATTATTTTGTTTGCCTTCTTAACAACTTCTGAACATTGTTGACTCGGTTTTAGGTTACTCGATATTGTTACTCCCAGATCGGTTTCTCTGTTTACAATCTTAAGCTGAGTGCCATTCATCGAATAGTTTGCTTTCTCATTTAGGTATCCGACATGTAGTACTTTACATTTATCCGCATTGAAACTCAATTGCCAAATTTGGGCCCAACATGACAATTTATCTAGATTGTGTTGCATATCGTCAACTTGTTCTTTTGAGAGTACGCTATTTGCAATTTTTGTATCGTCAGCAAATTTTGAGATTGTGCAGGTGTGACCCTCATCTATGTCGTTGATGTAAATTAGAAAGAGAATTGGTCCTAGTACCGATCCCTGGGGTACCCCGCTACTTACATTGGTCCATTTAGATGCCTTACCGTTTATGACTACCCTTTGCTTTCTGTTGCTGAGCCAATTTTCTATCCATTTCAACACACCGTCTTGTATTCCATGCGCTTTTAGTTTTAGCAGTAAACGTTTGTGGGGAACTTTGTCAAAGGCCTTTTGAAAATCAAGGTATATAATATCTACAGCTTTACTCTCATCGTAGAGGTTGAGGATATCGTGGAAGAAGTCTAAGAGGTTTGTTAAACAGGAAAGTTTTTTACGAAAGCCGTGTTGAGTATGTTTAAGTATGTTATTTTCCTCTAAGTGATTTACGAGTCTGTCTCGTATGACCATTTCTAGCATTTTACATACAACTGAGGTTAAGCTAATTGGGCGATAGTTACTGGGTAGGGATTTGCTGCCTTTTTTGAATATCGGTGTTACGTTGGCTAGCTTCCACTGATCAGGCATAGTTCCAGACTGCAAGGATATATGGAATAGTAATGTCAGTGGTTTGGAGAGCTCATCCTTAGCTTCCTTTAGAACTCTAGGCGAGATTGTATCAGGTCCTGGCATTTTATTTACCTTGAGTTTATCTAAACAATTCAATACTTCTCTCTCTGTAACGGTGATATTGCTTAGAACATCTGAATAATCAATCTGAATCGGCGATGGTGTAGGGATATCACTGAGGTCTTCTGTTGTAAAAACTGATGCAAAGAAGGTATTGAGGGCATTACTCATTTGTACTTCGTCTTTGGTGTATTCTCCATTGTCATCGACTAACGGTCCAACAGTTGAAGTAACTACTTTTTTCTTTCTGATGTAACTATAGAATTCTTTCGGGTTTGTTATACTTTGATTCGCAATATGTAACTCTAAGGTCTTTTTACTTTGCTTAATTAACTTTTGGCTTTGCGTCGTAGCTCTACAAATTTCACCCGTTCTTCGTCATTTTGTGAGGATTTTAATCTATCATTAGCAAATTTTTTAGCAAGCAGGCAGTTTGAAATATAATTATTCCACCATTTGGGCTTATTATTATGGCCTGGACGCCGTATTTTCGATGGTATACAGTCTTGCACTGCTTTTAGGTAAGTGGTTTCGAATAACTTCCTAGATGTATTTATGTCGTTATTGTTAATTAAAAAGCTCCAGTCAGTTTCTTTAAACATAGCTCTAAGTTTATGGAAGTTTGCTTTCTTGAAATTAGGGACTTTTTCGATGCTACTATTTGGTTCGTTACTAGTAAACTTTAAAGTGAAAGTTATCGTACGATGGTCGCTGTTACTGAATTCATCACCAACATTCAAATTCTCTATGATTCTTCTTTTGTTGCAAGTACAATGTCAAGAACGTTATTACCACGGGTCGGCGTTCGAACAAATTGATAAAGCGAACTCTCTTGCAAGTTCGTATACAAGTCATGTCCGGAGTGTGAAGTAAGAGTATTGCCCCACTTGGTCACAGGTAAATTAAAGTCGCCAAAAATTACGGTATCTTGTGATTTACTTACATCTGCAATTTGTTCGTAAATTTCTCGGTCAGTTTGCACTGATTGAGCTGGAGGTCTGTATATTAACGCAAGTATTATTTTTGTACCTTTATTATTCTTTATTAGCACAAAAGATGTGTCGACGTTCACAATTTGAGGTTTAGACACGAGGGTCGGGTTAAGACTTTCT
>CM064495.1:5114507-5122007 GCA_032716605.1 Paralithodes platypus
GACGAATCCCACGTTCTCCTTCCTGCAGAGGTTTGCTAGACAACGATTTGTGCTGGTGGCTATGTTGTAAAATCGGCTCTCTATACCGAGCCGGGGGACGATTCCTGAGACGATGATCCTTGATGACTTCTCCTTAAACGACTTGATCAGCTGCTGGTACTTTAAAAGCAAATCTTCCGACCGGGTTCGCTGTATATCGTTGGATCCAACGTGGATGACGTACATTGTATTTGCAGGGGCCAGCTTTGATACTTCGTCAACTGCTGCAACTACGTCATCCACACCACCACCAGGGATACAAAAACGCTTCCTGGTCTTAGGTGCCCTGGCGCAAAACTCTGTGAGCTGACCACGTATCATCGAGTCTCCCACGAGCCGGACTTCTTCTATTTCCTCTTCGTCATCTGAGTCTGCGAGTATCTGGAAACGGTTTTGACACTCGGTAATCGGTATGTGTTTCCTGGGCTTGGGGCAAACGGTGTTCCTCACGACACGGAAGTTGTCTTGAGGGGGAAGAGAGTAGCTATTTGTATCTTGAGTATCGGAAACATCAGCTGAAATGGCTACTGTAGGCGTTGAATTGTTGGCAGTTGACGTTGGGGCGTTGGTGGCTGCTGGAGTTGCGGTGACAATTGAAGTTTGTGGCACTCCAACGTTGAGTGTTACAAACTCTTGGAGTGATTCCAGCTTCATGGTGAGGACGTTGATCTTGTTGTAGGCTTCATCTAATTTCACTGTAAAATTCTCTCGTTGCTGGCAGAGCCGGCAGACTTGAAGATCGATAGTAGCAAACATGGACTCACCAAACCTACCGGCGCAGTTCGCACAAGCGCGAGGCATGGTGACAGTCACTTTCTTCAGATCACTTCACTCACTTAAAAAACAATTCACTCACTTTACAACACTTCACTCACTTTAAAAACACTTCAATCACTTCAACCGAAAACAAATATGCTGAATACGCAGAAATAGGATATCAGGGGTGATAGCCTAACCGAAAACAAAAATGTTGAGATACGCAGAATTAGGCTTCCAGGGGCGATAGCCTAACCAAAAGTTTTTTTTTTAAATTGAAATACGCAATAATAGGCTACCAGCGTTGAATAGCCTAACCGAATATAAAAAAATTGAAATTCGCAGAAATAGGCTACCAGGTGTGATAACCTAACCTTAAACAAATATATGTATAACAGAATATGTAACTAAATATACAATTCACCAAATAGAGATTATATAAAAATAAAGTGTGACTGCACACAAGGGGTTAATATACTGTGTCAACAGATGACCCTGGTGTCACTGAAGCCTAGTAAAACAGTAGCCTACTCTTTTTAGATAAAAAAGTGTATCAGTCAAAGGTTATTACAAGATCGTGCAAGCAACAACTAAAATTACAGATATATATAGCTACAGTAGGATACCAAATACAATATCTACAAGAGTTAATAATAAAACAGATTGGCTGGCTATAGGCTAGGCTAGGTTTGGGTTAGGTTAAAAGCTTGGCAGGTTGGGTTAGGCTAGGTTAGTTTGTACAAATACCACCCTTAGCTTAAAGTAAAATCAGTCTGAGGAGAAAAAGTCAAGAATATATCTAGGGGGAACAGATAAATGAATGCACTTAAATTTGGTACAAAATTTGCTGGAATTTAATATGTATAATCCCCAAAAAAGGTTTGTTTACAAAATGGTGTCGGCGTTAGTCCCTGTAGGCGGTTAGTTAGTAAACAATATTGTTTATTAGCAAATTAATATGCGAAACCTTACTTACATACAAGGCACTTAAATTGATCCTTACTACAGTAGGTAATGGGTAAAATTAGGGGCTACGATTTGATATAAAATAGTAATAAGAGAGCGTTTGTTTACAAAGCAAAACAAAACAATAGAGGGCGCTAGTGGCGCCCTGTCCGAGCAGGAGTCTTGTGATAAACACAAAGTTTTTCAGTCAATACACAGCGAAATATCGTGCAGTGTTACTTACTAAGCTACAGGATGGTTAAACGTGCTCTTAACCACCTTTCATGCACAAGAATGAAGAGGATGAGTAGTTAATACTCAAATTATGATCGATATCGTGAGAGCGTTGACAGAGCGTCTGCAGCGTCTGGCGGTAGCACGGGGTATGAAGGAGTACAAAGGAGTACAAAGGAAATCAAGCAACAACAGATCTAGTGACCCTTCTAGGTTGCTTGTCCTCCAAAACACTGAGGATCAAGTGTCCAAACAGTGGTTTTAGAGTGGGTAAGGAACATTGGAAGGGAATTACTCCCCTGGAACTAATGTCCCTGGCATAGAGAGAGAGAGATAGAGAGAGAGAGAGAGAGAGAGAGAGAGAGAGAGAGAGAGAGAGAGAGAGAGAGAGAGCTACATAGATACACAGACCACACAGACCTCAAGTCCTTACGAGGCAGTCTGGCCTTACAAACTATATATATATATATATATATATATATATATATATATATATATATATATATACTATATATATATATATATACACATATACACATACATACATACATACATATATATATACATACTGTACAGTGCACACACATACACATACGTACATACATACATACATTTTTTTTTTTTTTTTCCATATCACCCCAGCCCTCTGTAGATAGAGGTCAAGCCTTCCCTTGAAAGCGTTTATTGTGTCGCTCTCCACCACTCTCGCTGGTAGTTTATTCCACTCTGTCTCCACACTGTAGGTGAAGAAACTCTTTGTGACATATAGGTTTGCCTTTTTGGTTTTTAATTTCATTCCATTTCCGCGAGTTTGATTAGTATTGTTTAATGTGAATAGTGCATTTACATCGACTTTGTCGAAACCTTGTAGTATCTTAAAGCACTCAATAAGCTGACCCCTCAACCTCCTCTTTTTTAATGAGAACAGGTTCAATCGTTTAAGTCTTTCTTCATATGATTTATTTCTTAATGAGGGTATCATCTTTGTCGCTCTACGCTGTACTGACTCGAGTCTTACAATGTCCTTGATCAGATAAGGTGACCAGAACTGCACACCATATTCAAGGTGGGGCCTCACCATACTTTTGAACAGTGGCACTATTACGTTCTCATGTTTATATGTACATTTTCGTTTAATAAAGCCCAATGCTATGTTTGCCTTATTTGCAGCTGCTATACATTGGTCGGAAGTTTTTAGGTTTTCAGATATTAGTACCCCTAGGTCTTTTACTACCGTTGCGGTTTTTATTTGTTTGCCATTCATTTCGTATTTGTATTTCATATTTCTGCTACCAACCTGCAGCACCTGACATTTATCGACATTAAAGGGCATCTGCCATTTTTTCGACCACTCTGATATCTTGTTTAAATCAGAGAGAGAGAGAGAGAGAGAGAGAGAGAGAGAGAGAGAGAGAGAGAGAGAGAGAGAGAGAGAGAGAGAGAGAGAGAGAGAGAGAGAGGAGAGAGAGAGAGAGAGAGAGAGAGAGAGAGAGAGAGAGAGAGAGAGAGAGAGAATTACCAGGCGCATAATATTAATTTAATGTAACTCTATTTAATCAAAAATAACCAATCAAAGATGAGAGAGGATTTGGGTATCATCACTGACCACATCATCTCTTACCCACATCATCATCTCCCAAACACAACATCTCATACCATATAAACACAAACACCTATATCATATCATATCCCAATCATATCATATCCCAATCATATCATATCCCAATCATATCATATTCCAATCATCTTATCGCTACAAATTAATCTAGAAGGTCGGTCTAATGGATGTTTATTTTGTTTAAGGGGGGTGACCTGCTTTTTGTTCTGTCCTTTTCTATCTTTCTCTGGCTTGTATCCATTTGGCCCCATTTAGCCTACTGTTTTAAGACGTTTATCCCCATCTAGGTGTCGATTTTTTCCTGGCGAGCGATAGCGAGCCAGCATTATATGAAGAAATCTGGCTTCGCCGGAGAAATTTTTCTATCGAAAAATGTACAAATTTAGCCTGCTGTCAAACAAAAATAAAACATATGCTGGCTCGCTACCGCTCACCAGTAAAAAATTGACACCTGGATGGGGATAAACGTCTTAAAACAGTAGGCTGAATGGGGCCAAATGGATACAAGCCAGAGAAATATAGAAAAGGACAGAACAAAAACAGGTCAGCCCCCTTAACTGTAGAACCTTTGCTCCGTACAGCACAGAGATAAATTACTCACCCATATTTCAACGCCATTCTTCAACGGCAGTAAAAGCCTCATGAATTGCCCACTTGTGAGGTTCGTTCTATAAGGAAGTTGGAGCTGTAGACATCGATATTAAACACAAATACAGTAATTTTGTAGGTTTCTGATGGATCAATAGTATGTTGAATTGGGGTTTTATGTATTTATAAATGAACTAACACCGTATTATAGCTGGTTATTCTGCTAAATATCGATGTCTACAGCTCCAACTTCCTTATAGCATGAAACTCTCAAGTGGTCAATTGCCTCGCTGCCAAGGGGGGGAAGCAATCACTCATGTAGCGGGCAAACAAGTAGCGACAACGACACCACTTAGCAACTCTGTTACCGCTTGTGCAGATTGCCGACTTGCGAGTTTCGTTCCATAAGGAAGTTGGAGCCGTAGACAACGATATTTAACATAATGTACAGCTAAAATAATGCTGTAGTACATTTATTAATACATAAAACCTAATTCAACATACCATTTATCCATCAGAAACATACTTTATTCTTGCATTTTCTGTTTAACCCTTTCACGCATTTATGACGCAGAGGTTGCCAGATTAGCAATAAGAAATAGAGTTTTCTCACTCTTATAATTACCTCTCCACAATTAGTTTTCTGCCCACAGCTAACTCAAAGATAACTGCAGAGGTTGAAGTAACTAAACTAAAGGTTTCTAAATACCCCTGATGGTAACAAAGGCTTTAAAGTATCCCCGATAGGCTCAAAATCGCGTCATATGTCGGAGAGGGTTAATATCGATGTTCACGGCTCCAACTTCCTTATAGCCTGAAACTCGCAAGTGGTCAATTGCCCCTCGTATCTCACTGCCGTTGCCTCCGAGGCGATTCACATCAATAAAGCCACAATCGCAGGATATCACAGGTCGATAAGTCTCAATCGCCGAGTGCTGTGTGTGTGTGTAACAAGACAATTCAACCACTAGAGGCCATTAGATCTCATCGCTTTTTTCCTTTAGGTTAAGGGAGCCCACCTCGCTTTTTTTCTCTTTCTCTCCTTCTCTCTTTGGCTTGTATCCTTTCGGCCCCATTCAGCCTACTGTATTAAGACGTTTACCCCCATCTTAAAATAATAAAAATAAAAATGGGAAAAGTGGTGATTGGGCCTGAGCATATACATACATACATACATACCCCCATCTAGATGTCAATATTTTCCTGGCGAGCGGTAGCGAGCCAGCTTCTATATATTTTTGTTTTTACAGCAAGCTAAATTTGTATATTTTTCGATAGAAAAATGTCTCCGGCGAAGCTGGATTTCTCCATAGAATGCTTGCTCGCTATCGCTCGCCAGGAAGAAATCGACACCTGTATGGGGATAAACGTCTTAAAACAGTTGGCTGAATGGGGCCGAATGGATACAAGCCAGAGAAAGAGAGAAAAGGAGAGAAAGATAAGAACAAAAGCAGGTGACCCCCCTTAAAGGTAGGTTAGAGTTGGCACTGGATGAGAACTACGGGTTGAATTGGTCTACTACAGGTTGAGTTGTCCGGTATAAGCCTGTCAATATGATGAGGTGGTTAATGGTAATAGATAGGGCAAGGTATGGTAAGGAATGGTGGACGTAGATGTTAAGGGGGGGGTGACCTGCTTTTTGTTATTTCTGTCATTTACTCTCTTTCTCTGGCTTGTATCCATTCGGCCCCATTCAGCCAACTATTTTAAGACGTTTATCCCCATCTAGGTGTCGATTTCTTCCTGGCGAGCGATAGCGAGCCAGCATTATATGAAGAAATCCGGCTTCGCCGGAGACATTTTTCTATCGAAAAATGTACAAATTTAGCCTGCTGTCAAACAAAAATACAAAATATGCTGGCTCGCTACCGCTCACCAGTAAAAAATTGACACCTGGATGGGGATAAACGTCTTAAAACAGTAGGCTGAATGGGGCCAAATGGATACAAGCCAGAGAAAGATAGAAAAGGACAGAACAAAAACAGGTCACCCCCCTTAAGATAGACAGACACTCATTTTTTCCCCGCAACATCCAATAGTGAAATCACCTCCCATTTCAAATAGTTATTAGTCCCACTCCTGATTCTCTTAGAACTTGAATCACCAGTCATCATATCCCTAATCCTGATCCTTCTTCTGATCCTGCCCCCAATCATTAACCCCCATACAGAACCCCCGCACATTGTGTTGCCCGAGAGAGGCCCTCTACGGGTTCCACAACTTAAGCTCCCTATGATTTAAATTGCTTCAAACTCCGTGTGTCCAGGCATTTTGGCTCGAACGTCCCTTGATTTTGGCCATGTCACTCTTTCAACTCTGTGGGAGGCACTCCCTACAGGCAGTTCTGCCTTTTGTCTCCCTCATTCACATAAAAAACACACACACATTAAATGACAATAGGTGCCGTTAGCTTGGTTAGTTTATTTAAGGTTATTGCAAAGTGATCACTTGCACAAATTGCACTGGGATGGAATGACGATTCATAAAAAGAGATGATTGCAAGCACTTACGTGAAACAGGAGGGGGATCCAAATAAAACCACTCTTATTTATACCGTAATTTGAGGTGCTTTTAGATTATAACGCATTTGCAAGGAGGCAGGGAGTCAACACAGGGGCTGATTGGACAAGCAGGGTCGAGGCTTTGTAATCTTAAATTGCCACTCGAGAGCCAAGATGGATAAAGCCGAGTACCGGTACATGGAAACAAAGATGATGATGATGGGAGAGAGAGAGAGAGAGAGAGAGAGAGAGAGAGAGAGAGAGAGAGAGAGAGAGAGAGAGAGAGAGAGAGAGAGAGAGAGAGAGAGAAACAAACACAAAACATATATAGATAGATAGATAGAGACGGAAAGACAGACAAACAGATATAGAGAGAGAGAGTGCGAGTGAGATTCAGTGAGAGATACAGAGGAGAGAGGAAAAATTGAAGAGCGCTCAAACCAGGAAGCTTAGTAAATCAACCTAATTATAGCGTAAACGTGTTAATCTATGATATCTGGCAGGTAAGGGGAGATGGTTCACTTTTTGGGCGATTTTTGCATGTATTCATTATTTTTCTAGTTTCCTCCCTAGACCTCCATCAAATTAAAAAAAAAACATTCATTAGATCCCCCATCTATATTAATTTGTACATTATTCGGTAGAATATGTCCCGGCCAAAGGCCGGTTCTTCCAACATTACAGGCTCTATCGTTCGCCAGGGGAAAAAAATCGACATCTAAATAGCACGAAAGGTTTAAATATTGACGAAGAAATGGGGCGAAAGGTCTTAAAATCGACCAATTAATGGGGCAAGCATCTTAACATCTGAAAACCAAT
>CM064495.1:5124507-5169507 GCA_032716605.1 Paralithodes platypus
CCCTATTACCACCATTCCCACCCTATTACCACCATTCCCACCCTATTATCACCATTCCCACCATTCCCACCCTATTATCACCATTCCCACCCTATTATCACCATTCCCACCCTATTATCACCATTCCCACCCTATTACCACCATTCCCACCCTATTACCACCATTCCCACCCTATTATCACCATTCCCACCCTATTACCACCATTCCCACCCTATTATCACCATTCCCACCCTATTACCACCATTCCCACCCTATTACCACCATTCCCACCCTATTACCACCATTCCCACCCTATTACCACCATTCCCACCCTATTATCACCATTCCCACCCTATTACCACCATTCCCACCCTATTACCACCATTCCCACCCTATTATCACCATTCCCACCCTATTACCACCATTCCCACCCTATTATCACCATTCCCACCCTATTATCACCATTCCCACCCTATTACCACCATTCCCACCCTATTACCACCATTCCCACCCTATTACCACCATTCCCACCCTATTACCACCATTCCCACCATTCCCACTCTATTACCACCATTCCCACCCTATTATCTCCATTCCCACCCTATTACCACCATTCCCACCCTATTACCACCATTCCCACCCTATTACCACCATTCCCACCCTATTACCACCATTCCCACCCTATTACCACCATTCCCACCCTATTACCACCATTCCCACCCTATTATCACCATTCCCACCCTATTACCACCATTCCCACCCTATTACCACCATTCCCGCCCTATTACCACCATTCCCACCCTATTACCACCATTCCCACCCTATTACCACCATTCCCACCCTATTACCACCATTCCCACCATTCCCACCATATTACCACCATTCCCACCCTATTATCACCACATCTACCATCACACCACCTCAACTGCCACCTTCCTACCCCTTAAGGGGGTCACCGGCTTATTTTATCTTTCTCTCCTTTTCTCTCTTTCTCTGGCTTGTATCCATTCGGCCCCATTCAGCCAACTGTTTTAAGACGTTTATCCCCATCCAAGTGTCGATTTCTTCCTGGCGAGCGATAGCGAGCCAGCATTGTATGGAGAAATCCGGCTTCGCCGGAGAAATTTTTCTATCGAAAAATGTACAAAATTAGCTTGCTGTCAAAACAAAAATATATATATATGCTGGCTCGCTACCGCTCGCCAGGAAAATATTGACACCTGGATGGGGGTAAACGTCTTAAAACAGTAGGCTGAATGGGGCTGCATGGATACAAGCCAAAGAGAGAGGGAGAGAAAGAGTAAACACAGCGAGGTGGGGCCCCCGTAAGGTGCGATATATTACCCCCGCAACAATCACTAAACCAATCATTATCGGTATCTCTATCACTGCTACACCGGTCAAGAGAAACACCTCATCTATTAAGGGGAGATGGGGCCGTTTTTCTGGTACCCCTTCTTCTTCTTAACGTTTAGCCCCATTAGTTTCCAGATTTTAAAACGTTCGGCCCATTAGTTTGGCGATTTTAAGACCTTTGGTCCCATTTTAAAATCAATATCAAAATATTTCGTGCCATTTAGGTGTCGAGTTTTTCCTGGCGAGTGTCAGCGTGCCTGTAATTTTAAGAGAAATCGGCCTTTGGCCGGAAACGGCCTTCGGTCGGGACATTTTTCTATCGAAAAATGTACAAATTTAGCTTGAAGGAGGCTCTAGGGCGTTTTTTTAAGCTTGATGGAGGTCTAGAGAGGAAACTAAAAAAAATACGAAAATATGCATAAACGATCAAATAAATACGCCCATCTCCCCTTAATAAATACGCCCATCCCCCCTTAATAAATACGCCCATCCCCCCTTAATAAATACGCCCATCCCCCCTTAATAAATACGCCCATCCCCCCTTAATAATATACGCCCATCCCCCCTTTATAAATACGGCCCATCCCCCCTTAATAAATACGCCCTTCCCCCCTTAATAATACGCCCATCCCCCCTTAATAAATACGCCCCCCCCTTAATAAATACGCCCATCCCCCCTTAATAAATACGCCCATCCCCCTTAATAAATACGGCCCCTCCTCCCTTAATAAATACGCCTTTCCCCCCTTAATAAATACGCCCATCCCCCCCTTAATAAATACGGTCCTTCCCCCCTTAATAAATACGCCATCCCCCCTTAATAAATACGCCATCCCCCCTTAATAAATACGCCTTTCCCCCCTTAATAAATACGCCCATCGCCCCCTTAATAAATACCGCCCTTCCCCCCTTAATAAATACCCATCCCCCCTTAATAATACGCCCTTCCCCCTTAATAAATACGCCCATCCCCCCTTAATAATACGCCCATCCCCCTTAATAAATACGCCTTCCCCCCTTAATAAATACGCCTTCCCCCCTTAATAAATACGCCCTTATCCCCCTTAATAAATACGCCCATCCCCCCTTAATAAATACGCCCTTCCCCCTTAATAAATACGCCATCCCCCCTTAATAAATACGCCCTTCCCCCCCTAATAAATACGCCCATCCCCCCTTAATAAATACGCCCATCCCCCCTTAATGGTACCTTTACCATAGCTAGCAATCACCAGACACGCCTACTCTATTAACGGTACCTTTGCCACGCCTAACAGCCCTGGTATGTAGTTAGTTTTTACCTCTTTAGCATCGTATGTAGTTCTTATGTAGTTTTTACCTCTTTAGCATCGTATGTAGTTCTTACCTCTTTAGCATCGTATGTAGTTCTTACCTCTTTAGCATCGTATGTAGTTCTTACCTCTTTAGCATCGTATGTAGTTCTTACCTCTTTAGCATCGTATGTAGTTCTTACCTCTTTAGCATCGTATGTAGTTCTTACCTCTTTAGCATCGTATGTAGTTCTTACCTCTTTAGCATCGTTCAACATAGTAATCTCCTGATGTATGGAGCTACATCGCAACATCTCTATAGTCTATTCACTGTAAGTAGGCGAGGAATCATGACCTCTAACCTCAGTAACTCAAAAAGGGCTAGAACAAATGGGCTGTAACTTTCCACACCTATTCCCTGGCTGACCCTCCCCAAATGGTAGACATATTAGCTCGATTACTCTGGTAGTTTCTGAGTTACACAGGTTAGGGTTCACAGTTTCTCGCCTACCTGTAATGGATGGACTATAGTTCTTACCTGTACCTCTTTAGCATCATTCACCCTAATAGTGATCTCCTAATGTATAAGTATGGAGCAACACCGCACCAACATCATCCAGTCATCCAGTTTACCCATTATTAGGGTTTTTTTTTGTTTTATCTTTCTTCTCCTTTTCTCTCTTTCCCTGGCTTGTATCCATTCGGCCCCATTCAGCCAACTGTTTTAAGACGTTTATCCCCATCCAGGTGTCGATTTCTTCCTGGCCTGGCGAGCGATAGCGAGCCAGCATTGCATGGAGATATTCGGCTTCTCCGGAGACATTTTTCTATCGAAAAATTTACAAATTTAGCTTGCTGTCAAAACAAAAATATATATATGTCGGCTCGCTACCGCTCGCCAGTAAAATATTGGCACCTGGGTGGGGGTAAACGTCTTCAAACAGTAGGCTGAATGGGGCCGAATGGATACAAGCCAAAGAGAGAGAGGGAGATAAAGAGAAAAAAAAGAAGCGAGGTGGGCTCCCTTAAATCTTTTAGACGTTCCTTATAGGGCTAACTACTTCTAGTCGGGGAACATATTTAGTTACTCTCCGTTGCACTCCTTACAGTTATTATCCCTATTCGCAGTGTTGGTGGTGTAATGGTTTAGGTTCTTATGTTCTGGGTGTGGTGTCCCGAGTTCGAATGCATAAGTGCGCGGAATTTCGATGTGAGTATCCTAGGTTCGAGTCCTTGGAGTGCCACATGTATTTGTTGATTTCATTAAGGGGAGGTCTCCACTTGAGGGATTGTTTTCTTGAACCCTTTCGCCCTCATGTTTAGCCCCATTGCTGTTGATATTATAAAACGTTTGCCCCATTAGTTTAGCGATTTCAAGAACTTTCACCCCATATTAAAGACCTTTCGTGCAATTCAGGTGTCTATTTTATCCTGGCGAGCGATAGCGAGCCTGTAATTTAAGAGGAACCGGCCTTGGGCCGGGAAATTTGTCTACCGAAAAATGTACAAATTTATCTTGAAAGGGACTCGAGGGGGTGTAATTTTAAGGTTGATGGAGGTCTAGGGAACAAACTAAATACCTCCCCTTAATTGAGTTTAGAGGTGAAGTTGGTTGGTGGGAACAAAAAAAAACATAATAATTAATTAGTTTATTCAAGTACATTGGGGTTTGTAATTGATGATTAATGTTAAGAACGGGGTGTTACTTATTCCTATTGTCTGAATAATTGAATATAATTCATGCCATAGATCGCTGCTGATCGAACATATTTGAAGATGATGATAATTCAGAGGTGTAATTATTGCGTCATTATCCTCTCACTCTCTCACTACACACACCCTCTCCCCCTTACTTTCTCACTTTCACTCACTCTCAATTTCATACACACACTCATTCTCTCTCTCTCTCTCTCTCTCTCTCTCTCTCTCTCTCTCTCTCTCTCTCTCTATCTCTCGTATGCTACGAAGTCAACTCAGGGATTTTTTTTATATACTTTATTAGTTTGAAGATGTGGATTATACCAAATTATTTAGACTTCATATGAATATAACACGAAACTTTGGCTGGAAGTTAGAATTGAAAAAAGTTCAGTATTCAGTACTAGTATTTGTGAAAACTTGTTCACCTAATTATAAAATCTGTTCTACCTGGAACAAACTTCCCTCAGGAGCTGTAAACAGGTTTTTTTCCGTAGAGCATTTCAAGAACAGAGTAGATAGTATCTTGCACACTCTGTAATGAGTTTAGTGCACTAAACAATCTCTCTCCTTCCACTTCGAATTTCTCCCCGGAATGGACCGCAAGGTGTCCGAGATACTCTCTCTCTCTCTCTCTCTCTCTCTCTCTCTCTCTCTCTCTCTCTGTCTCTCTCTCTCTCCCTCTCTCTCTCTCTCCCTCTCTCTCTCTCTCTCTCTTATATATTCACTCGCTCAGATCATGCTGCCGGCGGACCTTTTAATCTGTAAGGCATTGTAGCCCACCCCATTCTTCGCCCCCTCTCACCCCTTAACCATCCTCTCTCTATTCTGTCTCCTCCCGTTTTCATCAAAGTCTTCCCATCATATCCTTTTTCATCACCTGGTCCTCTCAGTCGGAACAGTGGGATTCCCCGCCTCTCCTTTTTTTCTCTCGCTTCGTTTCGTTTCGTAGACTTGTGTGGGGCGGCGTTCGACAAAGCTTATCGCGTAGGTCACGTAAGCCTAGGAGTCGAATTCGATGCCTTGTTGCCTTAATTTCTTCACATATATAGGAACTGGGCTCTAATATTTCTCGTTTTGGCAACTACTGAAACACAGATTCCGTCGGGTTTGGTCTCCTTGTGCTATACCGTGTTCCAAATATGCAGGCCAAAACTCTTGTACACTAACTTCTATAACTCACAAACGACTTGAGTCATATAACTGATATATCTACCATTTGGGAGGGGTCAGCCAGGAAATAGGTGTGGAAAGTTACAGCCCATTTACCCTAGACCTTTTTGAGTTACAGAGGTTAGGATTCACGATTTGAGTTACAGAGGTTAGGATTCACGATTTTTGAGTTACAGAGGATAGGATTCACGATTTCTAACCTCTGTAACACAAAAATGGCTGGAGCAAATGGGCTGTACATTTTGACACCTATTCCCTGGCTAACCCTTCCCAAACGGTAGCAATATTAGCGTGATTACTCTAGTCGTTTGTGAGTTACAGAGGCTAGGGGTCACCTTTCCTAGCCTACCTATTTGGAACAGGGTAGAGCGTTAGATTTGGAAACGAGCGAAAAGATACGGGTCATCCTCTTCAACCCTTAACCTCCCGAGACAGACCGAACCTCCGGAGCCACCGACTTTCGACATTGTATTTACTTCTTTCTCGCCCTCTGCTGGAATTCATTGTGTTTTTGTCCCTCTTCCCATTGTGTCTCCCCGCTGTGTCTATCGGGTCTCATCAGTCGGGGGGAGTTGTGTACGCGCGAGATAACCGCAATAATACTGGTACGGGAGAAGGGAACGGGGAGGAACTTACTGGCACAGGAAAGGGTAAAGAAAGGGTTAAGGAAGATTGTTTTGTTTGTGTTTATCTATTTATTTATTATATATATATATATATATATATATATATATATATATATATATATATATATATATATATATATGTTTTAGTTGCCTCCCTACACCTCAATCAAGCTTGAAAAAATACCCCTCCTAAATAGCAGGCTCGCCAAGAGAAAATCGACACTTAAATGGCGCGAAAGGTCTTAAAATCGCCAAGCTAATGGGGCAAATGTCTTAAACTAGCCAAACTAATGGGGCTAATCATAAAGGAGTACGGGATCCGGAAACCCCTCCCTTAAGGGGAGGCAGACCGTTTTTCTGGACCCCCTTCTCTCTAATGTTTAGCCCCACTAGTTTTGAGATTATAAGACGTTCGGCCCATTAGTTTGGCGATTTTAACACCTTTCGCCCCATTTCGTTCTCAATTTTAAGACCTTTCGTGCCATTTAGGTGTACATTTTTTCCTGGCGAGCGACAGCGAGCCTGCAATTTCAAGAGGAACCGGCCTTTGGCCGGTACATTTTTCTACCGAAAAATGTACAAATATATCTTGAAGGGGGGGTCTAGGGGGTGTTCTTCTAAGCTTGATGGAGGTCTAGGGAGGAAACTAAAAAAATATATGAATACATGAATTAATAGACCACACAAACGGCCAGTCTCCCCTTAAGCCCTCCAGTTGATTACCCCGTGGCAATCAATGGTTTAGCAAGTGTCCTAAAAAGTTCCCTTAGGGCTGCTGTTGCTTGTCTTCCTTTGCATTACTTTACAATATTAACCCCTTCAGTACCGGTGACGTAATTTTCGTTATATTCTGGCATTTATTTCACGATATTAAACAGCTTAGGAAGGACATATACACGTTATATAAGCCAGCACACTATCTCAAATAATCCATATATCGTTTCGAAGCTGCATCAAATCACCTAAATGTTGTTGAAATTGTACAACAGACATTCCCGGTAGTGAGGGGGTTAATATGATGCACGCTGAGTCGGGGATTTCCCTCAATTAAAAGTAACCCTCTCAAAGTTATGTGCTGATGATTGTAAACACGCTTCCTATTCAATTTAGAAACTAATGGAAAGTATCACGAAATATTGCTTTCTTTTCTTTTTCAGGGATTTTTTTTTTTTTTTTTTTTTTTTTTTTTTTTTGGGGGGGGGGCCCGACTCAAGACAGAGCTATAATAAGGACAACACAAAACAACGAACACACACACACAAACAAAATACAAATTCCCACACATCTAGGTCATCAGTATCAGATCATATTACCCGTGATTCATTTGGTTTACCTATCTGTTCCATAAGCACTCAGGCCATAAGACTTAAGGGGGGTGACCTGCTTTTTGTTATCCCTGTCCTTTCCTCTCTTTCTTTAGCTTGTATCCAGTTGGCCCCATTCAGCCAACTGTTTTAAAACGTTTATTCCCATCCAGGTGTCAATTTTATACTGGTGAGCGGTAGCGAGCCAGCATATTTTTTATTTTTGTTTGACAGCAGGCTAAATTTGTACATTTTTCGATAGAAAAATGTCTCCGGCGAAGCCGGATTTCTTCATATAATGCTGGCTCGCTATCGCTCGCCAGGAAGAAATCGACACCTAGATGGGGATAAACGTCTTAAAACTGTAGGCTGAATGGGGCCAAATGGATACAAGCCAGAGAAAGATAGAAAAGGACAGAACAAAAACAGGTCACCCCCCTTAATATCAAACAGGTCACCCCCCTTAATATCAAACAGGTCACTCCCCTTAATATCAAACAGGTCACCCCCCTTAATATCAAAGAGGTGACCCCGGTCACCCCTTAATATCAAACAGGTCACCCCCCTAATATCAAACAGGTCACCCCCTTAATCAAACAGGTCACCCCCTTAATATCAAACAGGTCCCCCCCCTTACTATCAAACAGGACCCCCCCCCTTAATATCAAACAGATCACCTCCCTTAATATCAAACAGGTCACACTCCCTTAATATCAAACAGGTCACCCCCCTTAATATCAAACAGGTCACCCCCCTTAATATCAAACAGGTCACCCACCTTAATATCAAACAGGTCACCCCCCTTAATATCAAACAGGTCTCACCCCCTTAATATCAAACAGGTCACCCCCCTTAATATCAAACAGGTCACCCCCCTTAATATCAAACAGGTCACCCCCCCTTAATATCAAACAGGTCACCCCCCTTAATATCAAACAGGTCACCCCTCTTAATATCAAACAGGTCACCCCCCTTAATATCAAACAGGTCACCCCCCCCTAATATCAAACAAGTCACCCCCGCTTAATATCAACCAGGTCACCCCCTTAATATCAAACAGGTCACCCCCCCTTAATATCAAACAGGTCACTCCCCTTAATATCAAACAGGTCACCCCCCTTAATATCAAACAGGTCACCCCCCTTAATATCAAACAGGTCACCCCCCTTAATATCAAACAGGTCACCCCCTTAATATCAAACAGGTCACCCCCCTTAATATCAAACAGGTCACCCCCCCTTAATATCAAACAGGTCACCCCCCTTAATATCAAACAGGTCACCCCCCTTAATATCAAACAGGTCACCCCCCTTAATATCAAACAGGTCACCCCCTTAATATCAAACAGGTCACCCCCCTTAATATCAAACAGGTCACCCCCCTTAATATCAAACAGGTCACCCCCCTTAATATCAAACAGGTCACCCCCCTTAATATCAAACAGGTCACCCCCCCTTAATATCAAACAGGTCACCCCCCTTAATATCAAACAGGTCACCCCCCTTAATATCAAACAGGTCACACCACTTAATATCAAACAGGTCACCCCCCTTAATATCAACCAGGGCACCCACCTTAATATCAAACAGGTCACACCCCTTAATATCAAACAGGTCACCCCCCTTAATATCAAACAGGTCACACCCCCTTAATATCAAACAGGTCACCCCCCTTAATATCAAACAGATCACCCCCTTAATATCAAACAGGTCACCCCCCTTAATATCAAACAGGTCACCCCCCTTAATATCAAACAGGTCACCCCCCTTAATATCAAACAGGTCACCCCCCTTAATATCAAACAGGTCACCCCCCTTAATATCAAACAGGTCACCCCCCTTAATATCAAACAGGTCACACCCCTTAATATCAAACAGGTCACCCCCCCTTAATATCAAACAGGTCACACCCCTTAATATCAAACAGGTCACCCCCCTTAATATCAAACAGGTCACACCACTTAATATCAAACAGGTCACACCCCTTAATATCAAACAGGTCACCCCCCTTAATATCAAACAGGTCACCCCCCTTAATATCAAACAGGTCACACCCCTTAATATCAAACAGGTCACCCCCTTAATATCAAACAGGTCACACCCCCCTTAATATCAAACAGGTCACACCCCCTTAATATCAAACAGGTCACCCCCCTTAATATCAAACAGGTCACACCCCCTTAATATCAAACAGGTCACCCCCCTTAATATCAAACAGGTCACCCCCCTTAATATCAAACAGGTCACACCCCCTTAATATCAAACAGGTCACCCCCCTTAATATCAAACAGGTCACCCCACCTTAATATCAAACAGGTCACACCCCCTTAATATCAAACAGGTCACCCCCCTTAATATCAAACAGGTCACCCCCCTTAATATCAAACAGGTCACCCCCCTTAATATCAAACAGGTCACCCCCCTTAATATCAAACAGGTCACACCCCCTTAATATCAAACAGGTCACCCCCCTTAATATCAAACAGGTCACCCCCCTTAATATCAAACAGGTCACCCCCCTTAATATCAAACAGGTCACCCCCCTTAATATCAAACAGGTCACACCCCCTTAATATCAAACAGGTCACCCCCCCTTAATATCAAACAGGTCACACCCCTTAATATCAAACAGGTCACCCCCCTTAATATCAAACAGGTCACACCCCCTTAATATCAAACAGGTCACACCCCTTAATATCAAACAGGTCACCCCCCTTAATATCAAACAGGTCACACCCCTTAAGTGTGTTGTTTATATTTTGAGTAATAAGGGAAAACAAAAATAGATTAAAATATAATTATGTCTATGGAATAAAATATATGTCTATGGAATATATGTAACTCCTTCAGCACGATGGTGTAATTAATTGTTCTTGTAACTAACACGACACGATTTAAGTCAGCTTAGGCTTGACCGCTCGTAGTAGAAGAAGGATACCCATTTAACCATACCCAAACACATATTAAAATGATCTAATGCAAGAATGAAAGAATACCCGGGTTCGAATCCCGGTGGATCATATATACTTTAAGGGGAGGTGTTTAGTTTCCTCCCTAAACTTCCATCAAGCTTAAAATGACACTCCCTAGACCCCCTTTCAAGATAAATTTGTACATTTTTCGGTAGAAAATTTCCCGGCTGAAAACCGGTTCCTCTTAAATTACAGGCTCGCTATCGCTCGCCAGGATAAAATCGACACCTAAATTGCACGAAAGGTCTTAAAATTGACAGAAATGGGTTGAAAGTTCTTAAAATCATCAAGATAATGGGGCGAACGTCTTAAAATTAGAAAAGCAATGGGGCTAAACACGAGGGAGAAAGGAGTCAAGAAAAAACTCCCTCAAGTGGAGATCTCCCCTTAATTCATTGCATTGGGGGTGTTTGGTGTTGTTGGGGGTGAAGTTAATAAAATATAGATTACGCCATCACTTTTTCTGTCTTATTTACAAAGGATATAAACACCATATGAGGAGGAGTTTAATGACAACGTTTCGCATATAGCTTCATTAGGCCAAATGACTTTACATTTCTATCATTCTGTCTCATCCAAAATTGATTGATAAAGTACTCAGTCGCTAGAAAGTCCACAGATGAATATGCCACGATTGACAATATTTTCTTTAATTTAATGGAGTCATGTTAGCGGTTTAAGGGGAGATGGTTCACTTTTTGGGCGGTTTTTGCATGTATTCATTATTGTTTTAGTTTCCTCCCTAGACCTCCATCAAATTAAAAACAAAACATCCATTAGATCCCCCTTCTAGATTAATTTGTAAATTTTTCGGTAGAAAAATTTCCCGGCCGAAGGCCGGTTCTTCCAACATTACAGGCTCCCTATCGTTTGCCAGGGAAAAAAATCGACACCTAAATAGCACGAAAAGTCTAAATATTGACGACGAAATGGGGCGAAAGGTCTTAAAATCGACTAACTAATGGGGCAAACATCTTAACATCTGAAAACTAATGGGGCTAAACATGAGGGAGAAAGTGGTCCAGAAAACCGACGTGTATGAGTAGAGTATTCGGTACCAAGTATTTATCCAATATTGCCACCAGCTTACTAGATTGATATCAACGTCAGGATAGAGACGAACATCATGGCATAGAATATTGTCTTTCAGCTTATTTCCGGCATGTTATTCAGTGACCCCGGCGTAGTGTGACTGGTTTGAACTCTATCAGTACAAATGCGTATATATACCGTCTATATATACTGTAGAAAGATAAACAGATAGATATAGATAGATAGAGAGATAAACAAAACTGATTGCTACTACACAACACCTGCCCCCTCCCCCTTGACAAACTCTTCGCTTGACACCCTTGAGTATCCGTGCAAGATGGCCGCAGATTACACACGCTCTATAATTATATAAGGCGCGGGGAGGGAGATAAACTGTTGATAAGGCATTACACGGGTGACTGGCCAAACATTGATAGGAAGAGAGAGAGAGGGGGGGGGGTGGAGAGGGAAATGGAGTAAGACAGACAGAGAGAGAGAGAAGGAGAGAAAGTGGGGTGAGAGAGAGGGGAATGGAGTAAGAGAGAGAGAGAGAGAGAGAGAGAGAGAGAGAGAGAGAGAGAGAGAGAGAGAGAGAGAGAGAGAGAGAGAGAGAGAGAGAGAGAGAGAGAGAGAGAGAGAGAGAGAGAGAGAGAGAGAGAGAGAGAGAGAGAGAGAGAGAGAGAGAGAGAGCCCAGTAGTTGGTGTATATGCCAACATCAATACTACTCAGTATCTTACGTAGTGTAATAATGTTCAAGACTTATTGTTATAATGTTCTTAATGTAATATATTATTAAGCGATACATAAGGTACAAGAGAGCGAACATGTGCACGAATAACGGACAAGCTAAATTAGTGGAATTATTAAAGTATGCAATGCCATGAGTACTGAAATCGAGACATTACACCCATGTGATGGAGAAAAGAAAACAAAAATATATATACGGTATATATATATATATATAATTTATTTCGGAATGAGGGTGATATCTCTCTCCAAACAAAACTAGTCACTATCACTTCAACATAATCAAATAGAACAAGATGAACAGAACAGCCGTTATCTCCACGTGTAGACAGTCAATTAGTTATCAAAATGCATTCGAAATAATGACAGAATTAATAAAATTATCATTTGAGGAGAAGCACTTTCTTGAATACGTTTTGCATACAACTTCTTCAGGTCACTATAAGTAGCGCCAGCTAACTTGACTATAATCTGGACCCCTTAACTTCTTATAACTCAAAATGAATGAAAGCAATCGGGCTGACATGTCTATCATTTGGGAAGAGTCTACCAGGAAATAGATGTCGAAATTTACAGCCAGTTTGCCCAAGGTCCTTTTGAGTTACGAAGAGGTCAGGGATCGAGATAATTGTCAAGTTCGTTGGCGCTACCTATAGTACAGAGTGGCCTGAAGAAGCTATCTGCGAAGCATTGTCAATAGTGTGCTTCTCCTCAATCTATTTTTTTTTTGTAAGCCGATGAGGGAGACAAAAGGCGAAATTGCCTGTGACGAGTGCCTCCCCCAGAGTTGAAAGAGTGACAGGGCCAAAATGAAGGAATGTTCGAGCCAAAATGCCTGGAGTTTGAAGCCATTGCGTCTGTATTCCGTCAATCAGCCGAGGAGAAATTATGACATATAAGCGAATTCCCCAAAACGAGAAGGCAAAAAAAAAAAAGAAAAGAAAAAAAAATAGCAAAAAATATAATAAAAAAAAATTAAAATTAAAAATTAAAACTAAAATAAATAAAAAACGATCTGACCAGGGCGAGTGTGGGACAAAAATAAAGGCGGGATAAACCCCTGTAACATGAGACGCTCAGATAATTATATACTCAGGCAGAAAGTCATGATAGAAAAACTGGTGTGGGCTAAAGGGAGGTGTAGGTTTTTTTTTTCTTTTTCTGGACCCCCTTCTCCTTCAAGTTTAGCCCCATTAGCTTTGATTTGTTAAGGCGTTCACCCCATTAGTTTGGCGATTTTATTACATTTCGCCCCATTGTCTTGTCAATATTAAGACCTTTTGCGCCATATACAGGTGGCGAGTAATAGCGAACCTGTAATTTAGGAGGAACCGGCATTCGGCCCGGATATTTTCCTATCGAAAAATTTACAAATCTATCTCGAGGGTGGGTATTGTGTGTGTGTGTGTGTGTGTGTGTGTGTGTGTGTGTGTGTGTGTGTGTGTGTGTGTTTAAAATTTAATAGAGGTTAAGGGAGCAATCTAGTAAGTATGAATATTTGTTGGTTATAACACAATTGTCAAAGGTCATTAATATAAGTATTTGACTGTTCTAAAAAAGCGTTATTTTGAAGAAATAATGAGCCAAGACCCGAATTTTGGGATATCGGTACCACCCGGGGTGACTAATTCTCTTAGGTGTTTTTAGCTTGCTACATGTCTCTAGTTTATGTTTTGATATGATAGCCCTTGCACATTGGTAGCTTAATGGTCGTTATCACTTCTTGAATAGACATACCCTACCGAAAATTCCGAAATTTTTTAAAATGTCAAATTTGGGGACAGGAATGCCTAAATGTCAACAAAATGCATATAGTAATTGTCACATTTAATACAAGTCCTGTAAATACACACTAAGCATGCCATGGGCTTGTACATACTATTATGGCAAATTACTACTCCTAAATATCATCTACGTCAGACTCGGAATCTGACTGTTGTGCCACCGGCTCTTCTTCAATAGCCTTGTTCTGACATGTCTGTAACCTGCACATGTCCGTGCATTTTAGACCATTGCTGAGGCAAGTACACTTAGGGAGTTCGCATGACCGCACACACTTGCAAGACAGTAGCTGCATAACAGCATCTGGTGCTGGTGAGCCTCGCATCCAGTTGACGGCAAGCTTACCGTCCTCATCTGTCATCCAACCGCAGTCTGTTGGGTTCGCAACAAATGGCTGGCTCTGAAGACTTCTCCTCCAGATCGCAGCCTGGTAGTTTGCACGCAGTGCATGCATGAAGAGGCAGTCCTCACAAGGAGGGAGTTGACTTGACTCTACCTCTCCACGTCTTGCACAGAACAGCTCATACCGAAGCTTGTTTACCTTAGTTGTGTGGGTAGATGGTAGGTACATGTGGCAGGTGATTTCCTGTAGCTTCTCAAAGAGTTCAGGAGACACTTCCCATGAGCGTCCAAGTTCGTGAAAAGCATGCTGGTATGTCTTGTCCATCTTCACCTGCTTGAGTGTCGTCATCTTCCCTCGGCCAGCGAATGCACTGACGGTATCACAGCCTGTAAAGGCATGCATACCAATCAATGAATCACACACGCTGCCTCCCAGTGTGCGGCTCAGTGTGGTGATATCCAGGAATCTTGTCCGGTTCTTCGTCCCGCACTCTGGAACAGATGGGATGGGATCTTGTGGCACATGCCAAGACACAACACCATGACGTCTGTATCTTCTGCAGTGATGATGACAGACTTGTTCCCAGATTCTGCTGCATGAAGTGCATGGAGAAGAAGGCGTGTGTCTGCTTCTTCTTGAGTTGACTTAAGCTCAGGAGCCTCTTCCCACTGCTCTTTGGTGATCTTGAAGCAGCGCTGCTCACATGTGACATACAGCTCCTTGTCCTTGAGCTTCTCCCTGTGCTGTGGTGCCTTCCATTCTTCTACCAAGAACTTGATAAGACTTGCCTTGTTGGAGGAACTACCGAGTAACTTTCTCCACTGCTGGATGTTGTGCCCAGGTTGAATGTTCTTGAAATGAATTCCTGTGCCTGCACTTCTTTTGGCTCGTTCTGCATCCTTGATGGATGTCTCCTTGTAGATATCAAACACAACATCAATGCGCCTGCTCTTAGCACCTTCATGAACAGCGTGACTCAGTGCTGTACCTGCAAGCTGTGAAAAAGTTTTTGTCGTTTCCCTTCAGTTTGTGGACCAGGCTCATCCCATCAATTATGGTAGCAGAGGGCTCGGGTATCACTTCTGCAGGAGAAACATTCCTCTCTAACTCCTTTGCGAGGGCAGCCTTGTTGGTCTTGCGGAGAGACCCATCACCGCTGGCAAGTGCCCAAGGCAAAGGCCCCAGGGGATGAGCCAAGACATCACTCATTTTGAGCTTTCTGTTCTCGGCAACAAGGATCATCTGGCCAAATAGGTTCCTGTCAGCCTTTAAGATAACCTCCTTGGCATGGTCTTGTGAGCGTGGCTTCATTCTGATGTTAGTGAACGTTGTCAGTTTCGTCTTCGTCATCGTGTCATGAAACTGTATAGTTGGCGTATCGATCTCCAGGCGCTCTTCCTTGAAGGCTTGATATGCATCCTCTCCTATTCTGTAGGCCCCTAGAAGGTCTTTGACAACTTCTGGTGGTGCCATAGTCGCAGTTGACAAACTGACAAGATCTTCTTGCTCTGCGTTGAAGGGGCACAACCAGCTGGTCTCCATCAGTTGAACTAAAGATTGGACATCGGCCTCATCTCTTCTAATCCTGGGCATCTGTAGGTCTGGGTGGCTGAAGTCAGTATACTTTTGGCCTACTACCATAGTCCTGAGCTGCCTTAAGTACCTGCTGCGATACTCCGATGTCAGGTAGTACCTGGCGACAGCTCCGCCTTTCAGGCTGAAGCCTTTTGTGCCCCCTGGTGTCTGGGTGTCTTTGTTGATCGTCTCTTCGATTGTCTGGTCCACAGGGATCCGTCCAAAGGGATTCTTGCTACCGATCTGGACCGAAAAGCTACCTTGCATGAAGTGTTCATGGACCTCTGGGTGTTCAATGGGCAGTCGAGACATCAAGGCATAGTAGTAGGTTAGGAACCGGGCATAGTTCACTTTGTCATAGGCAAAACACCACGGTATCATCTGTCGGATTGCTCCTAGGTGGAGCATCCAGTTGCCTTCTCTGGAGGCTCGAATTAAGTCCAGCATGATCTCAACCATGTCCAGGTATGACATCCAGAATGCTGAGAGGTTGTGTTCATCTCTGAGGGTCTCAAGATAAACTTGGAAAAGCTTCATGATATGTGTGCATGATTCACTCTCCATCAGCTCTTGAAAGAGTCCCTGAGACACATTGCTGTGAAAGCTGTTGATGTCCTTCAGTGTTTCATCTAGATGGTGTATGTCCCTTGAATGGTTTTCTTTCTAGCCATGAAAGGAAGCCTTTCCATGCAAGCCTCATCAGTGCTTCATACACGAGCTTGTGTAGTCTCACTGCTCTGTTGTACCTCTTGCCGTTCATCACTCCTGACACTGATCCTTCTGCGATGATACCTGATTCCACACACAGATCTCTAAGACCTGCATCTTGAAACCTCTTTCCTATGGTGGAGATGAGATTACAGATTGTGTGGAAGACGCCCATCCTGATGATAATGTTCTTGAACTTCTCTTGTTTTCAGATAACTTCGGCAGCTTTGGCATAGAGTGCTTGATCAAACACGCACACAATCTTGTTAAGCTGTAAGGACTGCATGATAGCATGCGTTTGTTCCAAGATTTCATTAACGGTGGACATTTCTGTTGCGGGAGCATTGATAGTGGGCAGGTAGCTTACAGTGTCCTGAACCACTGCAATGTCTCTGCGCATTTTGATGTTGAACCCAGTCCAACTGCTGATGGACTGGTCCTCATGGTCTGACATTCGAGTAAGAAGCCAGATATGGTTCTTTGTCTTTGAATCCTGGACTTCCTTGGTAGTGTCGACATACGCAGTCTCAATCCTAGGTGGCCCTGCCCGCCGCCCAACATTGTATATTGGCAGCATTGATGATGTCTGAGTGATGCTTCTTATCTTGGACTTGGTAATCTCTGGCAGGACTTTCTCTGGCACAGAGCCTGCAACCTTGGACTGGACAGCAATGCCATTGACTCTATGAGAAGTACCTGCTCCACTTAGGGTCTCTTCAAGTCGGTCAATGTTATCCCAGGCCAGGGTTGTGAACACACCAGGGTAGATGTTTGCTGGCAGTGGAATGTCATCCTTTGAGCATTCCAGCTTCTGGATACAAAGGGCTGTATCGATCTCCTCAAACATTGAGTAAGACACACAGTGACCAAGACGATTCAGAGTTCGGATCAGTTCTGTGTTTCCTGTCAAAGACTTTACAGCATTGGTCAGCAGTACGTGCTTGGGTGGTTTTGTCTTGCCACTGGTAACAGCAAAGACCAAGTCACTGCCAAAGGAAGTGGCAAGACGTTGAGCTCTTTCAGAGGGAGTTTCACACTCACACTCTCCTGTCAGCAGGGTGTGCAGGAATTGAGTGACTGCTGCAGGAATGACATTCTGATCTGTATCGGGAGGCCATGGCTGACTCACATCTTGTTTATTGATCTCATTCCTCAGCTGCATTCCTGCTTTGGTTAAGACATCTTCAGAGTTAGCTGCTCTTGCTTCTTGCAGGTCTTTTGCCATTTTGTGTGCTTGCCGGGCAAGGTCGTCCATTGAGAGGCTGCGTGGATAGATTAGAAGCTTTCCTTTCTCATCTGGGACAAAGCGTAGTGATTCTCCAAACTCGGTTTCAATCTTTCGGCGAACATGTTTCTTTGTCGCTGGTTTCAGTTGGATAATACCACGGGACATCATGGATCTCTCAAGCCTAGATGTGAGGTTTGTCATAGGCAGTACCTCTGGGTTGGGGAATAATTTGGTCCTTATATACAAGCAGAGTTCCTCGAGGGCTTCTGTCTCAACCTCTTCGTAGCGTGCTTCCTCGCTTTCTTCCTGATTTTCACCTGCACCCGACCTGGCGGCCGCTGGGAAATCATCTTTTGTGAAGAGTTTGTAGCACGACTTGTGGTAGTGACCCTCTGCAGCAACAAGGTCTCTGCTAACTAAACCAAGGATTCTCTGGTTGAGTTTCCTTATTGCTGCTCTGCGAATCTTCTCATCTGCTCGTAGCTCAACACACTGTATGAGTGGCTCCCTTGTCTTTGTTGTTTTTATGTACTTGCTTGACTTCTCGCAGAAGATACATACTTTGGCATACACCCTGCTAGTACTAGGGGCATCCCTTGATGCCCTCCTCCTGGGGTCGACGCTTGCTGATTCTATCTTGACACCCTTGGCAAGGATAGAATCCAGTGACTTCTTCATTGTAAAGAGACTACGACATTTACGGTGATAATGTATGTGTGGTATTCCTCCTTCTTCAAGGCCCTTGGCTGCTTCCAGGACTGGATCATGCTGCCTGATTTCTGCAGCCCTGAGCAATGTGTTCCAGGAGTCCAAATCCTGTGGTGACACCAGAGCATCGCTGTCATCATCAGAGCAGTGGATGATACAGTCGATCCGTGCTCTCTTCCTCGCAGATGGTTCCATCCTGCCGTCAAACAGTCGACACACACCTGCAAAAAATATCACCATTAAACCATGAACAAACAAACACATTACATGGAAACCACTCTACATATGTTTGCTCCTTCCAATAATAAATTATCCCCAAAATATAACAAAAAATCCCCAAATATGAAATAAACCCCTAAATATGGAGAAACTTGAAATACACATCGGAATAATTCTTGTAGAGAATCAAATAAGCTACAAGAGCTGTTAGAATATATTTTCAATGTTCCCCATATTTAAGGATTTATTCTAGATTTAGAGGAAAATACCCAAAATATAGAGTATATTCCGAAATATGAGGAAATTTGAAAAATACCTAGGAACAACTCTGGTAGAGAATATAATTCTACATAGGTGTTCAAAGTTTCGCGATGATTGTGTGATGGATTTTAAAGAAAATGAGGAAAACGCCGAGCGTCACGCTAAAAATCTTTATTTTTGGGTAGCGCCCCTATTGCATCAAAAAAATTAGACTAAGCTACCAGTGCGAGAAGGCTATCATATCTTAATGTACTTACAGTCACTCTATAAACATTTTAGTACCATTCGTGTTTAGTCACCCCAGGTGGTACCGATATCTGGCCTGGCTCATGGACTATATAGCAATCACCATTCTGTTTCAAACAAATATTCTGAAGCTCAGGATCCTTTGCAATGACACATCTCTATTTTAAGGGGAGATTTCCACTTCAGGGAGTTTTTTCTTGATCCCTTTCTCCTTCATGTTTGGCCCCATTGCTTTTGACATTTAAAGACATTAGCCCCATTAGTTTGGCGATTTTAATAACTTTCGCCCCATTTCTGTCAATTTTAAGACCTTTCGTGCCATTTAGGTGTCTATTTTTTCCTGGCGAGCGATAGCGAGCCTACACTTTAAGAGAAACCGGCCTTTGGCCGGGAAATTTTTCTACTGAAATATGTACAAATTTATCTTGAAAGGGGCTCAAGGGGGTGTGATTTTAAGTTTGATGGAAGTCTAGGGAACAAACTAAAAACCTCCCCTTAATATATAATTTAATAAACACTACAGGTTGTCAGTATTAAGAAATACAAGAATGTTTGTTTTCTATACAAAACAAAAGTGAACATGACATTTGTATTAATTGGCACGATGTAGTGATGTCAGGTTTATCGGTGTTTTGCATTAGTGAACAACATCCTTCGGTCGCAAATCTTCCTTTCTGTACCCCCTTCTCCCTCATGTTTATCCCCATTAGTTTTGAGATTTTAAGACATTCGCCCTATGCGCTTGGCGGCGATTTTGAGACCTTTCGGCCCATTTAGGTGTCGACTATTTCCTGGCGAGCCATAACGAGAATGCCATATAGGAGGCACCGGTTTTCGGGCACAAATGTACCTCGAAGGTGAGTCCTGGGGGTATTTGTTTTAAGGGGAGATTTCCACTTGAGGGACCTTTTTTTTCTTGACCCCTTTCTCCCTCATGTCTAGTCCCATTGCTTTTGAGATTTTAAGACGTTTGCCCCATTAGTGTGGTGATTTTAAGAATTTCCGCCCCATTCTATCAATTTTAAGACCTTTCATGCCATTTAGGTGTCGATTTTATCCTGGCGAGCGAAAGCGAGCCTGTAAGATAAGAGTAACCGGCCTACGGCCGGGACATTTTTCTACCGAAAAATGTAAAAATTTATCTTGAAAGGGGGTCAAGGGGGTGAAATTTTAAGATTGCTGGAGGAGTAGGAAACAAACTAAAAACCTCCCCTTAAGCTTGATGGAGCTCTAGGGAGGAAACTAAAAACCTCCCCTTAAGCTTGATGGAGCTCTAGGGAGGAAACTGAAAACATAATAAATAAACGAATAAAAACAAGTCTCCCCTTAACCCTATTAGGTGCAGGGCGGGCCAATTTGGACCTCCCAGTTTTACTCCATTAGCTTGGAGATTTTAAGACGTTTTATCGCATTAGTTTGGCGATTATATGATGCTTCAACCCAATAAGGTGTCGATTTTTCCTGGGCGAGCGATAGCGAGGCCGCAATTTGGGAGAAATCGGCCTTTGGCCGGGAAATATTTCTACCGAAAAATTTACACATTTAGCTTGAAGGGGGTCTGGGGGACGTTTTATTTAGTTTGAAGGGGGTTTGGAGAGGCGTTTTTCCAAGTCTAGCGGGTAAACTAAAAACACATTGTTTTGAAAATGGCTAAAACAGATAAAAACCTCAATAATAATTCAACAAAATACCATAATAACCCCCGAGACGTTGCACCAATTAGTGTTAACCTATTAGCAAAATATATCCTGCTCTCTAAATCTAAATACCATGACATACTAGTGGCAACATTCAAATTTTAATTATATGGCCCATTTCATAATTTGTTGTGCAACATCCAACATCAATTGCATCTGATCTCTCCCATTCCACCAATATATATATATATATATATATATATATATATATATATATATATATATATATATATTGTATATACAAATACCGTTACTGAATCAGAGATGGCATGTCCAAAATGTTCAATACAAACACACACAGGTAAACGGAAACGTCTATTGTCACATGAACCAATACAGGCAGCCATTGTATCCCGGTGGGTCTCGGTACAGTTCCAATCACCCCGTCAGAGCACCAATTGTAGGGGTTCGAACCCCCTCTCATTCGAGCCCAGAGAACAATAATGACTCGTAAGTCACATAGAAAGACTTGACGAGGGAATAGGTGTGGAAATTGACAGTTCATGTGCTCTAGCCATTTTTGAGTTACAGAGGTTAGAGGTTACGATGTCTGCCCAACCTAGAATAAACGGACTATAGTTGATATTCTAGATAAACAATATTCACCCTTAAGGGGAGGTTTTTAGTTGATTCCCTAGACTTCCATCAAGCTTAAAATTACTCCCCCTTGACCCCCTTTCAAGATAAATGTGTACATTTTTCGGTAGAAAAATGTCCCGGCCGAAGGCCGGTTCCCCTTAAATTACAGGCTCGCTATCGCTCGCCAGGAAAAAATCGACACCTAAATGGCACGAATGGTCTTAAAATTGACAGAAATGGGGCGAGGGTTCTTAAAATCGCCAAACTAATGGGGCAAGCGTCTTTAAATCTCACAAACAATGGGGCTAAACATGAGGGAGAAAGAGGTTCAGAAAAAAATCCTCCAGGTGGAAATCTCCCCTTAACACCGTCATTTAGAGCCTATATCATTTGTAAGCTGTTATATTTGTCACGGTTTCATGGAGCGTAACACTGAATAACAGTAAATAACACTGAATAACACTGAATAACACTAAATAACACTGAATAACACTAAATAACACTGAATAACACTAAATAACACTGAATAACACTCCCCCTCCCCCCCCTTTGTTTATCATAAAAATATCGATTACCATAAATAATACATTATTTATCCAGTTGCGAGATATTCCATTGCTGCCCTGATAATTATGTCAATAGCTCTTCACTCTCGCTAAATATTCAAGTACCTTTCTATGTGCTTCATCTACCAAAGTAATTACCTGTTTTTTGTATAGCTGATTTGGTTGCTAAAGTCCGTGTAAACCGTTGAGAATGATGTCAAAGTGAAACAAAAAAAATAAAATACAAAAAATACAGCTTGTCAACAGTTTTTCACTCTCGTTTTCCTGTCAGCACCACCACTATTGTTCTGATTTTCTGATTTTTTTTTTTTTTTTTTTTTTTTAACCGCGCCTTCATCTTCCTTCCCGGCAAAATCTCCCCGACAAATATCTCGGTGACACGGCGGTGACGACAGGGGTAGGTACAGTCAGTCATAAAAACTCGTGGACCTCACCTGTCTCTCATTATGGATTCCTATCTCTGGAAACGAATTTATCCATATCATTTGGTATGTCTCCGCTACAAAACTATATCGACTATTTATTGAAAAGGTAGTTCCATGCACAAATAAATTCAGATAAGTTATAATGGCTTGAAGAAAAACAGAGGGTCCACGAATTGTCCTAAGCGACTGTACGGGGTCTGGAATAACACCCTTCACGTCACGTCACTCGGAGGGGAGGGGGTGGGGTGGGGGGGGGGGGGGGTTTAGGCCGGGTACACAAAAGGGGTCTGATCCCTTCCTTTGGGTTTGATCCCTCTTCTGACTGCTGGCCCCCTCCCCCCCCCCCCCCCCCCCCCCGGGGCCCCTTTCTCACTGTTCTTAGGGTTTTCTCATTAACCCTTTCGGTACCGGCGCCGTACTTTTAGCTTTATTCGGGCTATAACTAGAAGATATATTAGGTTTAAAAAAAGGGTCTCCAGCAATTAACAGCCTTCGAACTATCTCATTAACTCTTTCCCTTAATTCAGGAAGCCAAAAGCTGCCACAGGCCCCAAACAATAGGGAGGTGGGACCCAGAAGGCAGGAAGGCAGGCAGGCAGGTAGCTGACATTTGTGGGGGGGAAAGGGGGGGGGGGGGGGGTTTGCCGCGGAGTCATATAACAGCTGACCCGGACAATTCTTGATCAGCAGCATAATTCTGACAGCAATTTGATGACTATTTTGCACTGGTATCGTAGACGAAGCTGAAGGTAGACCATTATAATCTTAAATGTTATAAAGATGGCGACCGATAGCGAGCCTATAATTTAAGAGGAACCGGCCTCTGGCCGGGAAATTTTTCTACCGAAAAATTTACAAATTTATATCGAAGCGGGGTCTAAGGGGTATTTTTAAAAAGCTTGATAGGGATCTATGAAGCAAACTAAAAATCTCCCCTTAGATGTATGAGCTACCCCACGCGGGTTACCGAAACAATTGCTTGTCGGGAAAGGGGATCATGTGGCACGGTCTTACCCCCTTCAGTAGCATGACGTCATTTTCACCATACTCTGGTTACAAAGAGACGATTTTCTTAAGCTTACGATCTACCTCCGGAACTCAAAGGGGGTGCGTACGGTCTCAATAAACCCTCTGAGTAACATAGGTCCTTCTGAAACTGTATAAAATCGTCTACTTTTAGCCGGAATCCAAGGGTTAAAAAGGCGACACGGCGCTGAAAGGGTTAAGAAACGCTTTGTTCCTCATTGTCCATCGCTGTCTGTCAACCCCTCTAGAGACCGATATTAGGACTTTTTTTCTCTCTCTCTCTCTCTCTCTTCTGGGCCTTTTCTTCCTTGGCTTCCATTGTGACCCTGTCCTCCCGCCATCGACAGTTCGTTAACGCGGGAGTCACATTATCGCGTTTATCGGCGATTTTGTTCGGCGATTTTTGTTTAGGCTCCTTTTAAATTGAACCTTCCTGTGAATTACACCGTTTTTGTGTTTATCTTTCTCTCCTTTTCTCTCTTTCCCTGGCTTGTATCCATTCGGCCCTATTCAGCCAACTGTTTAAAGACGTTTATCCCCATCCAGGTGTCGATTTCTTCCTGGCGAGAGATAGCGAGCCAGCATTGTATGGAGAAATCCGGCTTCGCCGGAGAAATTTTTCTATCGAAAAATGTACAAATTTAGCTTGCTGTCAAAACAAAAATATATATATAGGCTATGCTGGCTCGCTAACGCTCGACAGAAAAATAATGACACCTTGATGGGGATAAACGTCTTAAAACAGTAGGCTGAATGGGGCCGAATGGATACAAGTCAAAGAGAGAGGGAGAGAAAGAGAAAAAAAGCGAGCTGGGCTCCCTTAAAGGAAAGTTGCCGGGAAAAAACGCGCCTGGGATTTGACCTTTATCCCGGCGCAAACATCAATACGTCAACGTTTTATGTAATAGGAGTAACGTTTTCGGCCGTCTTAATTTTTTTTCTTGATTGAATTTATTTTTTATTTTTTTTTTATTTTTTTTTATTTATTTTTTTGGTATGACGGGCGTACATGGAAAATCCGCCTGTAAACGTCGTGATCACTTGAGGGCTTACATTTCTTACATCTTTATACATAGGTTGTGCGTTATAGGTAGCGCCAACCAACTTGACAATTATCTCGATCCCTGACCTCTTCGCAACTCAAAAAGAACCGTGGACAAACTGGCTGTAAAATTTTCCACACCTATTTCCATGTGGATTCTTCTTAAGGGGAGGTCTCCACTTGAGGGATTTTTTTCTTGACCCCTTTCTCCCTCATGGTTAGCCCCATTGTTTTTGAGATTTTAAGACGTTTACCCCCATAAGTTTGGTGATTTTAAGGATTTCCGCCCCATTCTATCAATTTTAAGACCTTTCGTGCAATTTAGGTGTCGATTTTATCCTGGCGAGCGATAGCGAGCCTGTAATTTAAGGGGAGGTTTCCACTTGAGGGATTTTTTTCTTGTCCCCTTTCTCCCTCATGTTTAGCCCCATTGCTTTTGATATTATAAAACGTTTGCCCCATTAGTTTAGCGATTTTAAGAACTTTCACCCCATATTAAGACCTTTCGTGACATTCAGGTGTCGATTTTATCCTGGCGAGCGATAGCGAGCCTGTAATTTAAGAGTAACCGGCCTTTGGCCGGGACATTTTTCTACCGAAAAATGTACAAATTTATCTTGAAAGGGGGTCAAGGGGGTGACATTTTAAGATTGCTGGCGGAGTAGGAAACAAACTAGAAACCTCCCCTTAAATGATATAGAAATCTCAGCCCGATTGCTTTATTTAATTTTGAGTTATGAGAAGTTAAGGGGTCCAGATGATTGTCAAGTTGGTAGGCGCTACCTATAGTCTTAAGAGGAAACGGTTATTACGGGTATTATTGAATTTGTGTCATTAAGGGGAGATTTCCACTCGAGGGATTGTTTTCTGGATCCCTTTCTCCCTCATGTTTAGCCCCATTGTTTTTGAGATTTTAAGATGTTTGCCCCCCTTAGTTTGGCGATTTTAAGACTTTTCACCCCTTTTATATCACTTTTAAGATCTGTCGTCCCATTTAGGTGTAAACATTTTCCTGGGGAGCGGTAGCGAGCCTGTAATTTAAGAGGAACTGGCCTTTGGCCGGGACATTTTTCTACCGAAAAATTTACAAATTTATCTTAAAAGGGGGTCAAGGGGGTGTAATTTCAAGCTTGATGGAAGTCTAGGAAACACACTAAGGGGTTGTATTTAGTTTGTTCCCTAGACCTCCATCAAGCTTAAAATTACACCCCCTTGAGTCCCTTTCAAGATAAATTTGTAAATTTCCCGGCCGAAGGCCGATTCCTCTTAAATTACAGGCTCGCTATCGCTCGCCAGGATAAAATCGACACCTGAATGGCACGAAAGGTCTTAATATGGGGTGAAAGTTCTTAAAATCGCTAAACTAATGGGGCAAACGTTTTATAATATCAAAAGCAATGGGGCTAAACATGAGGGAGAAAGGGGACAAGAAAAAAATCCCTCAAGTGGAAACCTCCCCTTAAGTATACAAGGTGCAAATAACACTGGACAAAGGGTGAGACCAAGACAACACTTTGAATATTATGCGAATCTAATAATCCCATCATTTTTCAATAGTGCTATAATAATGTGACAAAAAGCATCATAGCATATTGCGAATCCTCATAGAATATTTCGAATCGTCATAGCATATTTCGAATCCTCATAGCATATTTCGAATCGTCATAGCATATTTCGAATCCTCTTTTGTATTGTTCTCTCGCTCGTTTCTCCTACTCGACGACAGAGAAACGGGCGAGCGAGCGAACGCGAATGTGGTCCCAGACTCTGAGAATAGGAACTTTAAATATTATTTCTGTTTGGGATATAAGGTGTCGTAAATGTTTTTTAAGATAAGGTGCCGTAAATGTTTTTGTAAAATAAGGTGCCGTAAATGTTTTGTGAGATAAGGTGCCGTAAATGTTTTGTGAGATAAGGTGCCGTAAATGTTTTGTGAGATAAGGTGCCGTAAATGTTTTGTGAGATAAGTTGCCGTAAATGTTTTGTGAGATAAGGTGCCGTAAATGTTTTGTGAGATAAGGTGCCGTAAATGTTTTGTGAGATAAGGTGCCGTAAATGTTTTGTGAGATAAGGTGCCGTAAATGTTTTGTGAGATAAGGTGCCGTAAATGTTTTGTGAGATAAGGTGCCGTAAATGTTTTGGGAGATAAGGTGCCGTAAATGTTTTGTGAGATAAGGTGCCGTAAATGTTTTGTGAGATAAGGTGCCGTAAATGTTTTGTGAGATAAGGTGCCGTAATCGTGTTGAGTTTCCGGCCCTTACTTTGAGTGTTTAGAATCTGTACATCGTAACCCAGGTTCGAATCCCGGGTTGATCATAATTATGCTTTCATTAATTTCATTAGGATGTATTAGGTATTGGGAGTGAGATTAATAAATTAGATTATTAATAAGCTTTCGCAGAACGTCTATTCTCTATAGGATTAAATTCAATTAGATATTCAATTTCAGATATTTTTTTTGTTTGTTATCGCCCATCAATATTTCCCGCCACCGGAGAGTGCGTGTTACAAATTCTGCACGCCACTCACTGTCTGCGTGTAAATAGATCAGGCGCCGTAAGTACCGGTGTAAATCGATCAGGCGCCGTAAGTACCGGTCTCTGTGTAAATGCTATGGTAGGGAGATTTACGGAGGCGTCATGGGTATCAGTCTTAAGGCGGGGATGGGCGTATTTATTAAGGGGGGATGGGCGTATTTATTAAGGGGGGATGGGCGTATTTATTAAGGGGGGATGGGCGTATTTATTAAGGGGGGATGGGCGTATTTATTAAGGGCGGATGGGCGTATTTATTAAGGGGGGATGGGCGTATTTATTAAGGGGGAATCGGCGTATTTATTTGCTCATTTATAATATATTTTTATGATTCTTTTTAGTTCCTCCCTAGGCCTCCATCAATCTTAAAAGATATACCCCCAAGACCTCTCTTCGAGATAAAGTGTTAAATGTGTCGGTAGTTTAAAAGATGTCCCGGCCGAAGACCGACTCCACCTAAATTACAGGCTCGCTATCGCTCGCCAGGAAAATTAATGACACTTGTACGGCACGAAAAGTTATTAAATTGAACAGAAATGGGACGAAAGATCTCAAAATCGCCAAACTAATGGGGCGAACGTCTTAAAATATCAAAACTAATGGGATAAACAAGAGGGAGAACGGGGCCAGCAAAAAAAAAAAAAAAAAAACACACACACACACACACACACACATTTAAGCAAAAATCTGCCTTCAATGTGTAAGACTCCCCATACGCCTCCGGCCAGGTTGCAGGTTGCTAGAACACTGACGTAGACCTCTTTAGTACAGGCTATTATGAACGCGAATGAACACACGCACACACGCAGACTCATACACGCACGCTATTAATAGACAAACACACACACACACACATACTCACTCACGCACACACATGTTCGCTTACACACACATAGACAAACACACACACAGGCTCACACACATATAGGCAAATACACACGCTCGTTCACACACACACACACGCACACACACACACACACACACACACACACACACACACACACATAGGCAAAACACATGCTTGCTCACACACAGGCAAACACACATGCTCGTTCACTACACATGCACACAGACACTCTAAGACAAAAATATGTTCCGTTCTTGATAGCTTCGGAAAGTAAACAGCATATTAATAATCCCCGAGAGATAAAAGTGGTACAGATTTTTTTTAATAACAATGATTACACTTTCAATTTAAGGGGAGGTTTCCACTTGAGGGATTTTTTTCTTGACCCCTTTCTCCCTCATGTTTAGCCCCATTGCTTTTGATATTATAAAAGTTTGCCCCATTAGTTTAGCGATTTTAAGAACTTTCACCCCATATTAAGACCTTTCGTGCAATTCAGGTGTCGATTTTTTCCTGGCGAGCGATAGCGAGCCTGTAATTTAAGGGGAACCGGCTTTCGGCCGGGCCATTTTTCTACCGAAAAATGTACAAATTTATCTTGAAAGGGGGTCAAGGGGGAGTAATTTTAAGCTTGATGGAGGTCTAGGTAATCAACTAAAAACCTCCCCTTAAGGACATGCCCAGGTCATTGTTATACCCTCATTTAATGTTCACGGGTTCAAGTTATTCATACAAGCTAATGCAGTTATTAAAGAAAACTTTATAATACACACAAGTTATAACTCTCAATAGTATTTATAATAATAATAATATGGTCTAGTCTGGTCAGCCAAAGCAGACCTATATTTGTCAGGCAGAATTGGATACGAAAACCACACACATTGTATAAATACACATGTGTACATACGAAAACACACACATTGTATAAATACACATGTGTACATACGAAAACACACACATTGTATAAATACACATGTGTACATACGAAAACACACACATTGTATAAATACACATGTGTACATACGAAAACACACACATTGTATAAATACACATGTGTACATACGAAAACACACACATTGTATAAATACATATGTGTACATACGAAAACACACACATTGTATAAATACATATGTGTACACACGAAAACACACACATTGTATAAATACATATGTGTACATACGAAAACACACACATTGCATAAGTACACATGTGTACATTTAATAACAAACCAATGGACATGACATTAAATTAAGGGGAGGTTTTTAGTTGATTCCCTAGACTTCCATCAAGCTTAAAATTACTCCCCCTAGACCCCCTTTCAAGATAAATTTGTACATTTTTCGATAGAAAAATGTCCCGGCTGAAAGCCGGTTCCTCTTATATTACAGGCTCGCTATCGCTCGCCAGGATAAAATCGACACCTACATGGCACGAAAGGTCTTAAAATTGACAGAAGTGGGTCTAAAGTTCTTAAAATCGTCAAAATAATGGGGCGAACGTCTTAAAATTAGAAAAGCAATGGGGCTAAACATGAGGGAGAAAGGAGTCAAGAAAAATATCTCTCCAGTGGATATCTCCCCTTAATGGCATAATATTAACATAATAATTGTGATGAATCGTGCACAGGTTGTACAGTTGGGCAAATAAATGTGGGTACACTGCATGATTGACTGTAAGGAAGGACAATTAGTATGATACAATTAGGTGACTTTTTTGCAACTTAGCGCAAACGCCTTGCAATGAAGAGGTGATCATCATTGGATTAACCACCTCTTTACCGGTGAAGTGTTGATCAGTTTATTCCAGGTGTATTTAGACGTTTTTGAGCCGTCTAAGAATGCTCTGCGGTAGTGAAAAAGGGTTAAGTGAGAGAGTTTGAAGCCTCGTAGTTACTGGAGGCCCTCTGTAAACTGAATAAAATCGTCTAATGGTGGCCGAAATATATCCAAAAGACGTTGCCGGTACAGAAGGGGTTAAGGGGAGGTTTTTAGTGTGTTTCCTAGACTTCCATCAAGCTTGAAATTACACCCCCTTGACCCCCTTTCAAGATAAATTTGTACATTTTTCGGTAGAAAACTGTCCCGGCCTAAGGCCGGTTCCTCTTAAATTACAGGCTCGCTATCGCTCGCCAGGAAAAAATCGACACCTAAATGGGACGAAAGGTCTTAAAAGTGACATAAATGGGGTGAAACTTCTTAAAATCGCCAAACTAATGGGGCAAACATCTTAAAATCTCAAAAGCAATGGGGCTAGACATGAGAGAGAAAGGGGTCCAGAAAAAAGTCCCTCAAGTGGATATCTCCCCTTAAGGTGGGAAGTTTCGATCGTTGTCATACTGTATTGAGACTCTTTCGCCTTGGAATCGGAAACTAGATCGAAGGTAGGTTATGTTGGGTGGTTTAATTCTTACGGAACTTGTATCTTGAAGTAGCCAGACAACAATTGCCCGTAACAATTGACGGAACCAAAAAAAAAAAACGCCCGTGTGACACTGGCTTTAGTGTCGCAGCATTTGTACTTCGGACAGCACCCAACTTAGGCAGCTTTCTGATATATTTGTTGGACCACATATTTCATTTCCATATTGAATTGTAACTGTTTTTATCACCACACCTATGTAATTGTGTACCTTTGTTGGTAGCAAATTGTACAACATAACAAAATGTGCAATGTGCATGCATAATTAATCGCATGACGATTTCAACAAAACTGGCAATGATGGCTTGTAAAATATGGTAATTCGATATTTGCAGAACAGGTCCATTTATATACTGGGAAAATATTACATTATTATTCCAGGAAATACTGTTTAGGCCGTGAAAGTCCATTTGGATTGATTTGCATTCGTTAAGGGGAGGCAGACCGTTTTTCTGGACCCCTTCTCCCTAATGTTTAGCCCCACTAGTTTTGAGATTTAAAGACGTTGGTTCCATTAGTTTGGGGATTTTATGACCTTTCGCCCCATTTTGTTGTCAATGTTAAGAGCTTTTGTGCCATTTAGGTGTCGATTTTTCCTGGCGAGCGATAGCGAGCCTTCAATTTTAAGAGGAACCGGCCTTTGGCCGGGAAATTTTTCTACCAACAAATTTACAAATTTATCTTGAAGTGGGGTCTAGGGGGTGGTTTTCTAAGCTTGATGGAGGTCTAGGTAGGAAACTAACAAAAATATGAATACACGAATTAATAGAACAAACAAACGGCCACTCTCCCCTAAATTGCATGCACTTAGAATTACCAGGCATAAATCCAGGCATTATCTTATCTTCCTTCGCGCAAATAGAACACACATTCCTCTTGTTCTGCTTGCATGCACACCTAAGCTAAATTGGCATGCGTTCATATTCAGCGAGAAATAAGCACATTCGTATATTTTCCTGCGCGGCTCGTTTCAGGTAGTCTCTCGCTTGTGAACCCTTTAACTCTCTCCGACATGTGACGCGATTTTGAGCCTATTGGGGATACTTTAAAGCCTTTGTTACCATCAGGGGTATTTAGAAACCTTTAGTCTTGTTACTTCAACCTCTGCAATTGTCTTTGAGTTAGCTGTGGGCAGAAAACAAAATTTTGGAGAGGTAATTATAAGAATGAGAGAACTCTATTTCTTATTGCTAATCTGGCAATCTTTGCGTCATAAGTGCGTGAAAGGGTTAAAGCTTTCACCACCATTACGTAATTTTTATCATATTCTGGTAGATTTTAAACTAAAGAAAATCGTCTGATGGTAACCAAAATCCAATTAAGGGGAGATATCGACTTGAGGGATTTTTTTTCTGGACCCCTTTATCCCACATGTTTAGCCCCATTGCTTTTGAGATTTTAAGACAGTCGACCCATTAGTTTGGCGATTTTAAGAACTTTCGCCCCATTTCCGTCAATTTTAAGACCTTTCGTGCAATTTAGGTGTCGATTTTATCCTGGCGAGCGATAGCGAGCCTGTAATTTATGAGGAACCGGCTTTCAGCCGGGACATTTTTCTACCGAAAAATTTACAAATTTATCTTGATAGGGGCTCAAGGGGGTGTAATCTTAAAGCTTGATGGATATTTAGAGACCAAACTAAAAACCTCCCCTTAAAATGACTTATTGGTGGTAAAGGGGTTGATTCAGGTAATACATCAACAAGACTCCGTTACAGGTGAACTTCCAATATATCCGGATAAAGCCGGTAGCACACGAGAGCTTTTAGAGTCAACAATTAATGATCAACATTTTCCTGGCAACATTTCTGGAATAATTTTGCCCTGGTATCGGAAACTAGACTGGTGATATAGATGAATTTAGGTGACAGAAATATTACAAATGTTGACCTCATAAGCTGCCAGACCAGTGTTGAGGGATAAATGTTGACCTCATAAGCTGCCAGACCAGTGTTGAGGATAAATGTTGAGGGAAAAAGCGCTGTGATACAATATTTGTTTTTCTCATTTTCTCTGGCTTGTATCCATTCGGCCCCATTCAGCCTACTGTTTTAAGACGTTTACCCCCATCCAGGTGTCATTATTTTCCTGGCGAGGGGTAGCGAGCCAGCATATATATATTTTTGTTTTGACCGCAAGCTAAATGTCTAAATTTTTCGATAGAAAAATGTCTCCGGCGAAGCTGGATTTCTCCATACAATGCTGGCTCGCTATCGCTCGCCAGGACGAAATCAACACCTGGATGGGGATAAACGTCTTAAAACAGTATGCCAGTACAAGCCAGAGAAAGAGAGAAAAGGAGAGAAAGAGAAGATAAAAAGCGGGTGACCCCCCCACTAAATTGCTATTCACTTGATGGTTTGTTAGATTGTGTCGAAAACCATAAGACAGACAGGTACCCGTAAATCATTCCATCCCTCTTGACGCGCGGCACGAGTTTGTAAGGCAAATGTGAATATATCGCAGTCAACCCTTAACCCCTGCCTTACCGCCGACGTCTTCATAACTTTATTTTGGCTACCATTAGACGATTTTATTATTTCTTCTCTCAATATTCCTGGTGTCTCTTTTTCTTCTGCTCTCATTTGGAAGGACCATATTACCAGTCTTGCTAAGGCAGCCTCCCAGAAGCTGGGTGTGCTCAACCGCCTTAGGGGGTTCTTATCCCCTGCACAGCTTCTTGCTCTGTACAGGGGCATAGTGCGTCCTTGCATAGAGTATTGTTCACATGTGTGGGGAGGTTCCTCTCACACCGCTCTCCTAGACAAAGTTGAAAGGAAGGCCTTTCGTATCATTAACTCCCGTCCACTCACCAACTCTCTGCAATCTCTCTCTCTCCGCCGCAATGTTGCATCTCTCTCGCTATTCTATCGCTACTATAATAATCAGTGTTCCTCAGAGCTATCCCAGTGCATACCACCTCCTTTACGTAGAGCACGTGGTACCCGTCTTGCAACTCAATCCCATCCCTACTCTGTGCAACTCTCCAACCCAAGAGTGAAACGTTACTCTCAAACTTTCTTCTACTCAACAGCTGAGCTCTGGAACTCTCTCCCAGAATCAGTCTTTCCCTCTTCCTATGACTTAAATTGCTTCAAACTCCGTGTGTCCAGGCATTTTGGCTCGAACGTCCCTTGATTTTGGCCCTGTCACTCTTTCAACTATGGGGGAGGCACTCGCTATAGGCAGTTATGCCTTTTGCCTCCCTCAATCACATAGAAAAAAACAAAAAACAAAAATAAAAATAAAAAAGGTCTCCAGCAATTAACAGGCTTCGAACTATCTTACTTAACCCTTTATAATGCCACAGATCCTTCTTAAGCTGCACAGAATTGTCTAACTATAGCAAGAATAAACTAAAAAAGACGTCGCCGGTACAGAAGGGGTTAAAATAGCCGATGACGCATTTCTTTTGTTTTCTGGCTATTGTTAGAGGATATAATTCAGATTAACCCCTTCAGACTCATATGACGCAGAGGTTTGCTAGATTAACAATAAGAAATAGAGTTCTCTCACTCTGATAATTACCTCGCCAAAATTACTTTTCTGCCCACAGCTAACTCAAAGACAACTGCAGAGGTTGAAGTAACTAAACTAAAGGTTTCTAAATACCCCTGATGGTAACAAAGGCTTTAAAGTATCCCCAATAGGCTCAAAATCGCGTCATATGTCGGAGAGGGTTAAGAAGGGTATATGGAACCCAGAGGGTTAAGGGGAGGTATTTAGTTTGTTCCCTAGACCTCCATCAAACTTAAAATTACTCCCCCTTGACCTCCTTTAAAGATAAATTTGTACATTTTTCGGTAGAAAAACGTTCCGGCCGAAGGCCGGTTCCTCTTAAATTACAGGCTCGCTATCGCTCGCCAGGAAAAAATCGACACCTAAATGGCACGAAACGTCTTAAAATTGACAGAAATGGGGCGAAAGTTATTAAAATCTCCAAACTAATGGGGCAAACGTCTTAAAATCTCAAAAGCAATGGGGCTAAACATGAGGCAGAAGTTAGTTCGGAAAAAAAATCCCTCCCTTAATTGAGATAGCCTTTACCCCTTTTTGATGCCCACAGATCCTTGCTAAGTTATCTATGAATTCATCTATGACATCCAGATTAAACTGTCAACATGCGTAATAATTCTCAAGGGGTTAACATCCGATATTAAAGGGGGTCACCAGCTTTTTTTTTTTTTTTTTTTTTTTTTTTTTATCTCTCTCTGCTTTTCTCTCTGTATTTGACTTGTATCCATTTGGCCCCATTCAGCCAACTGTTTTAAGACGTTTATCCCCATCCAGGTGTCATTTTTTCCCTGGCGAGCGATAGCGAGCCAGCATTGTATGGAGAAATCCGGCTTCGCCGGAGAAATTTTTCTATCGAAAAATGTACAAATTTAGCTTGCCGTAAAACAAAAATATATATCTGCTGGCTCGCTACCGCTCGCCAGGAAAATATTGACACCTGGATGGGGGTAAACATCTTAAAACAGTAGGCTGAATAGGGCCGAATGGATACAAACCAAAGAGAGAGAGAGAGAGAAAGAGAGAAAAAAAAAAAAAAGCAAGGTGGGCTCCCTTAAGCATTTGAAGATTATGCCACATTTTGACAGTTTCTTCCGGCTATGTTTAGACGATTTTATGCAGCTTAGGAAAGATCTGTGGCAACTGTAAGGGTGAAGACTATCTTAATTGACCCACTGACATCCATTATACCCTTCGTACTCGAATAAAATATCATAATTATAGCCAGCAAAGAAAAATACATTGCATAATTGTACTTGGAAAGGAAAGATAATATACATATATATTTTATTTTTCATTATATTTGTTCCACCAACCAACTTCACCTCTAAACTCAATTAATGAAATCAACAAATACATGTGGCACTCCAAGGACTCGAACCTAGGATACTCACATCGAAATTCCGCGCACTTAATACCAAGGCTGCCGTTAAATAGGCTTTGGAAAATATGTCTAAATCTCAAATATCAATCTTTGCATAAATTACATAAAATATTACCCTGTGAGCGTTTACATGGGTCCATAACTACTTTTATATATTGGCTAGTATATCTTCCATGTCAAAAAAACTAGTTCCGCAAGATTAGCGGAACTGGAATAGTTTGTAAATTTAAATATATAGCCTTTGCTTCTCACCTATGACCCGAAGCATTTGAGTTTAAAATTAATTACCCTAATTATTTACTGAATGTTTGATAGTAAAGCCTAATTTTGTGTGGCTTTTCAATAAAAATGTATTGATCAAATATGATGATCCAATGAATTACGTACATTTTCAGGACCATAGTTGATCTTTGGTAAAATTCGAATTTTTCTTGTTTTTCTATGTGGATGAGGGAGACAAAAGGCAAAACTGCCTGTGACGAGTGCCTCCCACAGAGTTGAAAGGTTGACAGGGCCAAAATCAAGGTATGTTCGAGCTAAATTGTCTGGACACACGGAGTTTGAAGCAATTTAAGTCATAGGATGAGGGAAAGATGAATTCAGGGAGAGATTTTCAGAGCACAGTTGTTGAATAGAAGAAAGATTGGGAGTATCGTTTCAATCTTGGGTTGGAGAGTTGCACAGAGAAGGGGTGGGATTGTGTTGCAAGTCGGGAACTAGCTTATAGTTCACAGGTTTCAATTTCATAATTATACAGATCAAACTAATAAACTATCAAAGCCATTTTGATCTAGCAATTTACAATGCAAAATCGTTAACCCTTAGAAAATACGACTGTGCAGGCTATTATCACATGACTAGGAAGGGTATATGGACGTCAAAGGGTTAAGGGGAGATTTCCACTTGAGGGATTTTTTTCTTGACCCCTTTCTCTCTCATGTTTAGCCCCATTGCTTTTGATATTTTAAGACGTTCGCCCCATTAGTTTGGCAATTTTAAGAACTTTCGCCCCATTTCTGTCAATTTAAGACTTTTCGTGCCATTTAGGTGATTTTTTCCTGGCGAGCGATAGCGAGCCTGTAATTTAAGAGGAACCGGCCTTCAGCCGGGACATTTTTCTACCGAAAAATTTACAAATTTATCTTGAAAGGTGGTCTAGGGGCTGTAATGTTAAGCTTGATGGAAGTCTAGCGAACTAACTAAACCCCTTAAGGGAGATAGTCTTTACCCTTATTATTCCCACAGATAGTTGCTGAATAGTATAAAAATAGTCTAATTACAGCCAAAATATACTGCTCAAATGTGCATATTCTTGAAAAGGTTAATGATCGCGTTGCATGTGGAGGTTTGCACTGTTTAAATGTGAACACTGAGAATATAGCGAGCGGCTTGCATGGACTTACCAAACATTGAAATAACAGCAAGGAGGGAAGTAGGTTAGTTAATTGTGTAAAATATGTAAGTATGCCAAACAGAAATTCGCGTAGACTGGAAGAAAACGGATTAAGGGGAGGTTTTTAGTTGGTTCCCTAGACTTCCATCAAGCTTAAAATTACTCCCCCCTTGACCCCCTTTCAAGATAAATTTGTACATTTTTCGGTAGAAAAATGTCCCGGCCGAAGGCCGGTTCCCCTTAAATTACAGGCTCGCTATCGCTCGCCAGGAAAAAATCGACACCTAAATGGCACGAATGGTCTTAAAATTGACAGAAATGGGCCGAGGGTTCTTAAAATCGCCAAACTAATGGGGCAAGCGTCTTTAAATCTCGCAAGCAATGGGCCTAAACATGAGGGAGAAAGAGGTTCAGAAAAAAATCCTCCAGGTGGAAATCTCCCCTTAACCTAAGTGGAAACATTTACCGGTGAAATATGTACGAATTAATGATTTCATACATAACGATAAATACATTATAATACAATTCAATGCCAATTGGGAAGGCTAAAAGAGGTAGCAATATTATTCCTTCGATTCCTAGAGGACCCTCCAAAGCTGAGTACAATTGTCTAATATTAGCCAATATATAGTGGGAAAACACGTCGAGTTGTATTGATAGGGTTAAACAACTAATACGGATGCGTTCTATATAAAAAGTATATAAATATATATATATATATATATATATATATATATATATATATATATATATATTCATAAATTATATATTTATATATTGAACTCAACAGCGGTATTATGATACCCTAACATTTCATCTGCGTTTGAAAAAGTTGCACTTACATATTTGGACACATTAATGAATACTTTCCAAGGTAACCTTCCACCCCTTCCCAATGTACCTCTCTGAACTTAGTAGGAAACTTTAAAACCAACGTATTGCGATATTCAAGCAGAAAACCATCTTTACTTGCTTTTACAGTACCGGTAACATGATGTAACTTCAGACGGGGAGATAACTTCGGACGGGGAGATAACTTCGGACACTTTAGAAAACATGTACAATGAACCACAGTCATGGGATAAATACATGTTATGGAAAAACCAGTATGTCTGCGGTGTTCTTCCATAATGCAGTCATTTTTCCATAACTGTACCTTACATACTTGTATCCAGAAATGTCCGAAGTATAGCCCCCGTCCGAAGCTAGGTCATTTTACGTAAACAGTATTTGACATTGTTTATAATGCATAATGAATGTGGCTGCTGCAATCAAGCTAACTCATCCGAATCATTAACAGACAGGTATATTCATTCATGATTTCCAAGCAAACAATTCAATGCAATGCTATGTCTTCCAAATATTAGTGAACTAGTGGCTGGTGGTTGAACATTAACAACAAAGTTTAAGGCAGATGGTTCACTTTTTGTGCGATTTTTGCATGTATTCATAATTTGTTCTAGTTTCCTCCCTAGACCTCCATCAAATAAAACAAAAAATATCCATTAGATCCCCCTTTTAGATTAATTTGTAAATTTTTCGGTAGACAAATTTCCCGGCCGAAGGCCGGTTCTTCTATCATTACAGGCTCACTATCGTTCGCCAGGGAAGAAATCGACACCTAAATAGCACGAAAGGTCTAAATATTGACGAAGAAATAGGGCGAAAGGTCTTGAAACCAGATTATCTTCGTTGAAATAGATACTAGTAGAAAAACTAATCGAGGGTTATCTACTTCCTTCCAACTGTGGTTATGTAATTTAATAGAGGTTGGCTCACAACATAGTAAGTTATCCAAGTCGCTATTTCTGATCTCATCTTGAAGGGTGTTCATCATTCTTCACTTCTCGATTGGGAGAGTTTTGAGAACCACCCCATTACATACTGTACACACCATGTTGGATGCCCTCACTGTGCTACACTTTTAACTATAATAACCTAGGCTAACACACAACGCCTTCCCAGCCTTCCTTCGAACTAAATACTGCATACCCAGATCCCCTTCAAACTAAATGTGTACATTTTTTGATAGAAAATTGTCCCGGTTGTAGGTCGATTTCTTCTAAATTACAGGCTCATTTTCGCTAGCCCAGAAAGAAATCGACACTTGAAGGGGGTAAAGCGTCATATTATCAGCAAACTAATGGGGTGAAACATTTTTAAAATCTCCAAACTAATGGATCAAAACAGGGGAGGAAAAAATAAAAAAACGTTGGGTATAGCTCCCTACAGATAGTTGAGGTTGGAGACCCTTAAGAGCACCGCCTACCCTCCACTCAATCTGGGGGTGCACGCTCGGCCCCACCCCCTGGTCTCGCCTGGACACGCCCCCTCACACGCTCTCTCTCTCTGTATTTAACCCTTCTTTCTCACACCAAGTAGGGAGGCCAGAAAACGTGAGCCCTAACCTCTGTCCCTCAAAAAATGGGCTAAGGATAATAAGTAACACCCCGTTCGTTCTTTAAGTAACACCCCGTTCTTTAAGTAACACCCCGTACTTTAAGTAACACCCCGTTCTTTAAGTAACACCCCGTTCTTTAAGTAACACCCAGTTCTTTAAGTAACACCCCGTTCTTTAAGGGGAGGATTTTAGTTTGGTCCCTAGATATCCATCAAGCTTAAGATTACACCCCCTTGAGCCCCTTTCAAGATAAATTTGTACATTTTTCGGTAGAAAAATGTCCCGGCTGAAAGCCGGTTCCTCTTAAATTACAGGCTCGCTATCGCTCGCCAGGATAAAATCAACACCTAAATGGCACGAAAGGTCTTTAAATTGACAGAAATGGGTTGAAAGTTCTTAAAATCGTAAAAATAATGGGGCAAACGTCTTAAGATTAGAAAAAAACAATGGGGCTAAACATGAGAGTGAAAGGAGTCAAGAAAAAAATCCCTCAAGTGGAAATCTCCCCTTAACATTAATATCAATTACAAACCCCAATGTACTTGAATACACTAATGAAAGCACAAATTATGGCCCTCCCGGGATTCGAACGCGGGACACCACACCCAGAACATAAGCACCTAAACCATTACACCACCAACACAGTTAAGGGCAGATTTCCACCTGGAGGATTTTTTTCTGGACCCCTTTCTCCCTCATGTTTAGCCCCATTGCTTTTTAAATTTGAAAACGTTCGCCCCATTAGTTTGGCGATTTTAAGAACCCTCGCCCTATTTCTGTCAATTTTAAGACCATTCGTGCCATTTAGGTGTCGATTTTTTCCTGGCGAGCGATAGCGAGCCTGTAATTTAGGGGGAATCGGCCTTCGGCCGGGACATTTTTCTACCGAAAAATGTACAAATTCATCTTGAAAGGGGGTCTAGGGGGAGTAATTTTAAGTTTGATGGAAGTCTAGGGAACACACTAAAAACCTCCCCTTAAAGGTTGGGTACACAATCCATTTTCGAATTTTGGATATCATGCCTAAACTGCAATATGGAAAGCGTTATGTTTTAGTGAGAGGCAAGAACATAGAATGGGGCTCAACATCGGGTCGGACAGGTTGGGAGAGAGGGGAGCTGACCAAGATTCGAACCCACCACTCACTCCAGGTATTGTTGAAAGAGTTGGCGGCCGCCGTAACCTCTCTCCCAACCAGCAATTTGGGGCTGTCAATGTCCACACCTATTGCCTGTCTTACCCTTCCCAAATGGTAGCCATATTAGCTCGATTACTCTATTCGTTTGTGCGTTCTAGAGGTTAATGTTCAAGAGTTTTGGCCTGCTTATTTGGAACAGGGTATAGAGCCGATGCAAAGGACAGTCTTGTAGAATCGCAAGAATCCGTCATGAGCTAAACAAGAACAAGAAGACCTCTACACAACCGGTTATTGTGCAGTCGTGGACACTATATTGGGACGCACCTAATTGACCGCTTGCGAGTTTCAGGCTATAAGGAAGTTGGAGCTGTAAACATCGATATTAAATAAAGATACAGTACTAATATAGGCAATACTGTAATTATAAGAGTACCGACAAGTGTACAAATATATCTTGAAAGAGGGGTCTATTTTTTTTTTTTTTTTTCACAAGTTTATGGAGGTCTAGGGAAGAAAATAAAAAATGATATATACATACATAGATATGCAAATAAATACGCCCATCTCCCCTTAAGATGGACTGATTATTAAATTTCTGAAGTCCAACACGTCCCTATGACCTCACTACCAACACGTCCCTATGACCTCACTACCAACACGTCCCTATGACCTCACTACCAACACGTCCCTATGACCTCACTACCAACACGTCCCTATGACCTCACTACCAACACGTCCCTATGACCTCACTACCAACACGTCCCTATGACCTCACTACCAACACGTCCCTATGACCTCACTACCAACACGTCCCTATGACCTCACTACCAACACGTCCCTATGACCTCACTACCAACACGTCCCTATGACCTCACTACCAACACGTCCCTATGACCTCACTACCAACACGTCCCTATGACCTCACTACCAACACGTCCCTATGACCTCACTACCAACACGTCCCTATGACCTCACTACCAACACGTCCCTATGACCTCACTACCAACACGTCCCTATGACCTCACTACCAACACGTCCCTATGACCTCACTACCAACACGTCCCTATGACCTCACTACCAACACGTCCCTATGACCTCACTACCAACAGAATCCCACCAATATAAACTCTATGTCTAACACCAGCGTAACATTCCACAGATTTCTTACATTTTGTCTGAAGTCAACGATGCATATGTATTGCTTATTTATTATATTTATTTATTGTTTATTGTTTATTTATTGTTTGTTGTTCATGTGTTATTTATTGTTTGTTTATTTATTATTTATTTGTTACTGTTAATTATTTATTATTTATATATTATTTATTGTTTATTTATTATTTATTTTTACTGTATATTTATTATTTATTGTTTATTGTTTATTTATTGTTTATTTATTGTTTATTTATTATTTATTGTTTATTTATTATTTATGGTTTATTTATTATTTATTGTTTATTTATTATTTATGGTTTATTTATTATTTATTGTTTATTTATTATTTATTGTTTATTTATTATTTATTGTTTATTTATTATTTATTGTTTATTTATTATTTATTGTTTATTTATTGTTTATTTTTACTGTATATTTATTATTTATTGTTTATTTATTATTTATTGTTTATTTATTATTATTGTTTATTTATTATTATTGTTTATTTATTATTTATTGTTTATTTATTATTTATTGTTTATTTATCATTTATTGTTTATTTGTTATTTACTGTTTATTCCGTCAACATAATGGTGCCGCACTGTTGCTTTTTCAACATGTCTGTAATCACAACATTTCGCATTAATCCTTTGTTTGTTTGGCCTTTTGTTTACGAACTCTAATATTATGCTCTCGACTTTGAATACACAATCTTTCAATAGGGGTTTACTTTCAATAGGGGTTTACTTTCAATAGGGGTTTACTTTCAATAGGGGTTTACTTTCAATAGGGGTTTACTTTCAATAGGGGTTTACTTTCAATAGGGGGTTACTTTCAATAGGGGTTTACTTTCAATAGGGGGTTACTTTCAATAGGGGTTTACTTTCAATAGGGGTTTACTTTCAAGAGGGGTTTACTTTCAATAGGGGTTTACTTTCAATAGGGGTTTACTTTCAATAGGGGTTTACTTTCAATAGGGGTTTACTTTCAATAGGGGTTTACTTTCAATAGGGGTTTACTTTCAATAGGGGTTTACTATCGCCCTCTTCAACATGGTAGTTCATGATTTACCACTTATTCATGATGCTTCCAGTCAAACGAGTATCCAAGCCTTTTGTTACCATTCGGCCCCATTCAGCTAACTGTTTTAAGACGTTTATCCCCATCCATGTGTCGATTTCTTCCTGGCGAGCGATAGCGAGCCAGCATTGTATGGAGAAATCCGGCTTCGCCGGAGACATTTTTCTATCGAAAAATTTACAGATTTAGCTTGCTGTCAAAAAATATATATATATGCTGGCTCGCTACCGCTCGCCAGGAAAATATTGACACCTGGATGTGGGTAAGCGTCTTAAAACAGTAGGCTGAATGGGGCCGAATGGATACAAGCCAAAGAGAGAGGGAGAGAAAGAGAAACAAAAGCGAGGTGGGCTCCCTTTAGGAGGAGAACACAGTTAAACCCGGGAGGGATAGCCAAGCATTTTGAGCTTGAGTTTAATTTTATAATACACAAAACGGGTATCCAAGCCTTGCGTTCCCACTAGTCAGCGACTTTCACCTCTCCTATCAAACCAGTGTGGAAATTATTAAGGGGGGGTGGCCTGCTTTTTTTCTCCTTTTCTCTCTTTCTCTGGCTTGTATCCATTCGGCCCCATTTAGCCTACTGTTTTAAGACGTTTATCTCCATCCAAGTGTCGATTTCTTCCTGGCGAGCGAAAGCGAGCCAGCATTGTATGGAGAAATCCGACTTTTTTCTATCGAAAAATGTACAAATTTGGCCTGCTGTCAAAAACATTATACAAAATATGCTGGCTCGCTACCGCTCGCCAGGAAAAAAATCGAAACCTTGATGGGAATAAACGTCAATAACAGTAGCCTGAATGGGGCCAAATGTCTACAACCCAGAGAGAGAGGGAGAGAGAGAGGAACAAAAACGAGGAGGGGTCCCTTATTGAATGAATGCCCGTGTTACCCTTGCTGTTCATGATACTGATTCTTACCTATTAACCCTTCCACGTTTTTATGACGCAGAGGTTGCCAGATTAGTAATAAGAAATAGAGTTCTCTCACTCTTATAATTACCTCTCCAAAATTAGTTTTCTGCCCACAGCTAACTCAAAGACAACTGCAGAGGTTGAAGTAACTAAACTAAAGGTTTCTAAATACCCCTGATGGTAACAAAGGCTTTAAAGTATCCCCAATAGGCTCAACATAGCTAACTCAAAGACAACTGCAGAGGTTGAAGTAACTAAACTAAAGGTTTCTAAATACCCCTGATGGTAACAAAGGCTTTAAAGTATCCCCAATAGGCTCAACACAGCTAACTCAAAGACAACTGCAGAGGTTGAAGTAACTAAACTAAAGGTTTCTAAATACCCCTGATGGTAACAAAGGCTTTAAAGTATCCCCAATAGGCTCAACACAGCTAACTCAAAGGCAACTGCAGAGGTTGAAGTAACTAAACTAAAGGTTTCTAAATGCCCCTGATGGTAACAAAGGCTTTAAAGTATCCCTAATAGGCTCAAAATCGCGTCATGTGTCGGAGAGGTTTAAGCCGGTATCACACGATAGCTTTTTTAGTCAACATTGGATAATCAATATTTTTCTGGCAACATTTCTGGAATATCTTTCACTGGTATCGGAAGCTAGACAGATGATAGATGAATGTACGTAACCGAAATATTGAAAATGTTGACTTCATAAGCTGCCAGACCAGTGTTGAGCGTAAATGTTGAGGGCAAAAGCGCTCGTGTGATAGCGGCTTTAATGATGTTTAGGATTCGACTTTTGAATCCTTATCCCCTTATATTGCCGCGGTTAAGGGAGCCCACCTCGCTTTTTTTCTCGTTATCTCCCTCTTTCTTTGGCTAGTATCCATTCGGCCATATTCAGCCTACTGGTTTAAGACGTTTACCCCCATCCAGGTGTCAATATTTTCGTGGCGAGCGGTAGCGAACCAGCATATACATATTTTTGTTTTGACAGCAAGCTAAATTTGTAAATTTTTCGATAGAAAAATGTCTCCGGCTAAGCCGGATTTCTACACACAATGCTGGCTCGCTATCGCTCGCCAGGAAGAAATCGACACCTGGATGGGGATAAACGTCTTAAAACAGTTGGCTGAATGGGGCCGAATGGATACAAGCCAGGGAAAGAGAGAAAAGGGGAGAAAGATAACAAATCCGGTGACCCCCCCTTAAGTAAAGAGAGAAACTAAAAATAACTTCAGCTTCATGAAAAATCCAGCCACATTAATTACGGGGTACAGCTGAAGCGTATCAATTTTTTTAGTGCATGTTCAGGTTTCAATCCCTCTCTCTTTAGTCGATTTTATGTTAACTCTTTCTTTACCGGCGCCATATTAAAAAAACAAATTCAGGCTACTATTTGACGATTTTATTCAGTTTAAAAAGGGTCACCAGCAATTCACAGGCTTCGAACTGTGTGTAACTTAACCATATTAACTACCATAGATCCTTCCCAAGCCTGTACAAACACGTCTCAATATAGTCACAATAAAATATAAAAGTCAGGGCCGGTACAAATGGGGTTAATAGTTTTTGGGGAACTACAGAGTGAGTGCTTTTCAATTATGATAAGAAAATACTGGAGTTATATAAATGACAACAAGATTGGATGATTTGCTTTCCATGGA
>CM064495.1:5172007-5209507 GCA_032716605.1 Paralithodes platypus
GGGAGGTTTTTAGTTTGGTCCCTAGATATCCTTCAAGCTTAAGATTACACCCCCTTGAGCCCCTTTCAAGATAAATTTGTACATTTTTCGGTAGAAAAATGTCCCGGCCGAAGGCCGGTTCCTCTTAAATTACAGGCTCGCTATCGCTCGCCAGGATAAAATCGACACCTGAATTGCACGAAAGGTCTTAATATGGGGTGAACATTCTTAAAATCGCTAAACTAATGGGGCAAACGTTGTATAATATCAAAAGCAATGGGGCTAAACATGAGGGAGAAAGGGGTCAAGGAAAAAAATCCCTCAAGTGGAAATCTCCCCTTAAGAGCTTTGAGCTTGAGTGTACTTTCATAATACATTTTAGGTATTTCTAGATATTGTAACTTGTGTTGGTGGTGGTGTAATGGTTTATTAGGTGCTTATGTTCTGGGTGTGGTGTCCCGAGTTCGAATCCCGGGATGGCCATGTGCTTTCATTAGTTTATTCAAGTACATTGGGGTTTGTATTTGACATTACTGTTAAGGGGAGATGTCCACTTGAGGGATTTTTTTCTTGACTCCTTTCTCCCTCATGTTTAGCCCCATTGTTTTTCTAATTTTAAGATGTTTGCGCCATTATTTTGACTATTTTAAGAACTTTCAACCCATTTCTGTCAATTTTAAGACCTTTCGTGCCATTTAGGTGTCGATTTTATCCTGGCGAGCGATAGCGAGCCTGTAATTTAAGAGGAACCGGCTTTCAGCCGGGAAATTTTTCTACCGAAAAATGTAAAAATTTATCTTGAAAGGGACTCAAATGGGTGTAATCTTAAGCTTAAAGGATATCTAGGGACCAAACTAAAAACCTCCCCTTAAAGAACGGGGTCTTACTTAAAGAACAGGGTGTTACTTAAAGAACAGGGTGTTACTTAAAGAACGGGGTGTTACTTAAAGAACGGGGTGTTACTTAAAGAACGGGGTGTTACTTAAAGAACGGGGTGTTACTTAAAGAACGGGGTGTTACTTAAAGAACGGGGTGTTACTTAAAGAAAGAACGGGGTGTTACTTAAAGAACGGGGTGTTACTTAAAGAAAGAACGGGGTGTTACTTAAAGAACGGGGTGTTACTTAAAGAACGGGGTGTTACTTAAAGAAAGAACGGGGTGTTACTTAAAGAACGGGGTGTTACTTAAAGAACGGGGTGTTACTTAAAGAACGGGGTGTTACTTAAAGAACGGGGTGTTACTTAAAGAAAGAACGGGGTGTTACTTAAAGAACGGGGTGTTACTTAAAGAACGGGGTGTTACTTAAAGAACGGGGTGTTACTTAAAGAACGGGGTGTTACTTAAAGAACGGGGTGTTACTTAAAGAAAGAACGGGGTGTTACTTAAAGAACGGGGTGTTACTTAAAGAACGGGGTGTTACTTAAAGAAAGAACGGGGTGTTACTTAAAGAACGGGGTGTTACTTAAAGAACGGGGTGTTACTTAAAGAAAGAACGGGGTGTTACTTAAAGAACGGGGTGTTACTTAAAGAACGGGGTGTTACTTAAAGAACAGGGTGTTACTTAAAGAACGGGGTGTTACTTAAAGAAAGAACGGGGTGTTACTTAAAGAACGGGGTGTTACTTAAAGAAAGAACGGGGTGTTACTTAAATAACGGGGTGTTACTTAAAGAACGGGGTGTTACTTAAAGAACGGGGTGTTACTTAAATAACGGGGTGTTACTTAAATAACGGGGTGTTACTTAAATAACGGGGTGTTACTTAAAGAACGGGGTGTTACTTAAATAACGGGGTGTTACTTAAAGAACGGGGTGTTACTTAAAGAACGGGGTGTTACTTAAAGAACGGGGTGTTACTTATTAGGTACGTAAAATAACATCTGATTTTCTTGGTCAAATTAATTGCAGTGAATTACGTATATCGGCTCTAGATATGCCATTAACCCCTTCGTTACCGAGATGTCCTTTTAGTTGTATTCAAGCTATGTTCAGATGATGATGTGCAGTTTACGAAGGACCTGTGGTAGTACAAAGGGTTAAGTGAGATAGTTCGAAGCTTCTTAACCCCTTCAGACTCATATGACGCAGAGGTTGCCAGATTAGCAATAAGAAATAGTTCTCTCACTCTTATAATTACCTCTCCCAAACTAGTGTTCTGCCCACAGCTAACTCAAAGACAACTCCAGAGGTTGAAGTAACTAAACTAAAGGTATCTAAATACCCCTGATGGTAACAACGGCTTTAAAGTATCCCCAATAGGCTCAAAATCGCGTCACATGTCGGAGAGGGTTAAGTGCTGGTTACCTTTTTAAACTTGATGAAAATCGTCTAATAGTCGCCAGAATTGAATGAAAAGGACGTCACCGGTACAGAAGGGGTTAAAACAAGGGTCTACAGCATCTCAGGTCAAGTCATATAGGGGCAGGAGACAGAAGGAACAGCGTGTGACTCAATGTTTACTTCTAGTCAACACAAATCAGACAGTCAGTCAGTCACACAAGGGGTAGGGAGGATCAGCAAGAAAGTCAGCAAATCAGTCAGTCACACAAGGGGTAGGGAGGATCAGCAAGAAAGTCACCAAATCAGACAGTCACACAAGGGGTAGGGAGGATCAGCAAGAAACACGAGAAAGGAAAACAAGAGGTGACAGGAGAAGAACACATATGCTTCATAGTCTTGAAAGGGTTAACATATCCTTAAGGGGAGATTTCCACTTGAGGGATTTTTTCTTTACCCCTTTCTCCCTCATGTTTAGCCCCATTGCTTTGGAGATTTTAAGACGTTCGCCCCATTAGTTTGGCGATTCTAAGAACTTTCGCCCCATTTATGTCACTTTTAAGACCTTTCGTGCCATTTAGGTGTCGATTTCTTCCTGGCGAGCGATAGCGAGCCTGTAATTTAAGAGGAATCGGCCTTCGGCCGAGACATTTTTCTACCGAAAAATGTACAAATTTATCTTGAAAGGGGGTCAAGGGGGTGTAATTTCAAGCTTGATGGAAGTCTAGGAAACACACTAAAAACCTCCCCTTAACCCCTTCTATACCGCCAATGTGTTTGTATAGTATTCTAGCCACATACAGACGATTTTATGAAGCTTAGGAAGGATATATGCTAGCTAAAATAATAAATCGAGATAGTCAGTAGCTATTTAACTAGTAGACATATTTCCTAAGCTGAATAGAATCGTCTAATAGTTGCCAGAATGTAACGAAAAGGACGTCACCGGTACAGAAAGGGTTAAGGGGAGATGGGCCGTTTTTCTGGGCCCCTTTCTCCCTCGTGTTAAGCCCCGTTTGTTTTGAGATTATAAGACGTTCGGCCCATTAGTTAGGCGATTGTAACACCTTTCGTCCCATTTCGCTCTCAATTTTAAGAACTTTCGTGCCATTTAGGTGTCGATTTTTTCCTGGGGACCGATAGCAAGCCTGAAATTTCAAGAGGAACCGGCCTTTGGCCGGGAAATTTTTCTACCGAAAAATGTACAAATTTATCTAGCAGAGGGGTCTAGGGGTGTTTTTTTTAAGCTTGATGGAGGTTTAGCGAGAAAACTAAGAAATAAAGGAATAATTGAAATAACATACCCAAAAATGGGCCCATCTGCCCTGAAATATTAGTGTAATCGTGTTGTCAAGTATTAGTGTTCTTCCAGACTAATTCCGACAATTACCTAGATTGCTTGAGTCTGAGGTCTTCCATAAATGGTAGAAAATGAGGCCATGTTGCTATAAACTCCGCATAATTCTACAACTCATTTTCTGATTAGGAAATCTACCTCTATTTATGTGAGCAAAAAAATGTATATTATATGGGACTATATTCTAAAAAAATATATTATATGGGAGTATGTTCTAAAAAAAGGAAAAGAGAGAAACAGAAAAAAAAGGAAAAGTGGGGATAGGGCTTGAGTAAATAGATAGAGAGAGAGAGAGAGAGAGAGAGAGAGAGAGAGAGAGAGAGAGAGAGAGAGAGAGAGAGAGAGAGATTAGTTAGTTAGTTAATTCTTTATTTCATAAAAGGTTACATGATAACATTTTACATATATACAGTGTATAAAATTTCCTCCTACCGCAAGGTGGGTTCATTATTTTGAACATACAGTATCCGTGACTTAATGGCATCTATGTCATTTTCCATCATGCTTTCAATGTTATACTCTGAAAGTAGTACAGACTTGGCTTCGTTAGCCAGGACCAGATCCTCGGACACATTTAACAGGCATTTTCTGTAATATTTGCAGGGATTACTAATTATTTTATAACTAAACCTGATTCTCTGCCAATTTATAAAATGATTAAACGTCATTACTTCCTGCAAGGTGACATGCTTTATGGTTGCTCTACCAGTATCTTAGCTTCATCATTTTCTTTATTGCTTTATGGAAGCCTATTGCAAATTGTTTCAATGGGACATAACATTTCTTATTACAGAACCACAATTCTGATCCATAAAAACTCATACAATAACTCTGGAATAATTTACTAAATACATTACAGCTAACGCTAGAAAATTTCCGCAAAAGGCAATTGAATTCGTTATAAAACTTATTCCTGCATCTTATTATGTCTTTGTCATTATGCAAATTGCAATCTATTACAAAGCCAAGATATCTACATTCGTGTACAACTTCTAACTTACTTTCATATAAATATAAAATCGGATCCTTGACATTATCGTGTTTGTGCTTAAAATACATACAAACGGACTTACTTGAATTAATTTCAATATCAATTGCCTTTGCTTCATTTTCAATTATGTTCAATAATTCTTGTAAACCTGATGAAGGAGAAAGCAGAACCAAGTCATCGGCATAAGCAATTATGTTGCTAGATCTGTTACCCAAATTGCAGCCTGTACTACTCTCAGATACTTTTTCTATCATGTCATTAATGTAAATATTAAATAGAACTGTTGACAGAATACCACCTTGTCTCACTCCATTTTTAATTTTCCAAGGATCTGATACTGCATCTTTATGCTTAGTAGCTACACTTTGATTCCTATATAAGAAATATAAAATATTTACATAAAAAATAGGAATATTTAATTTTAAAAGTTTATGAATAAGCTTAAAATGATTAACTTTATCAAAAGCTTTTTTCAGATCTATAAAAGAGGCATATACATTTGAGCTTAAAGAATTATATCTTAAAATGGTTTCCTTTAAAACTAAGCATGCTGTAGACGTAGAGTGAGTCACTCTAAATCCATGCTGTCTGTCATTAAAAGTCACATACCGTTCAATATGGTATTTTAAACAATACTCAAACAGTTTGAGGAACACTGAGGATGATACAATTGGTCTGTAATTTTCTATATCACTCTGATCTTTGAATTTATCCTTTACTAAAGGTAAAATAACTCCAAAAGTCATTCTTTCAGGCAAGTATCCATGTGTGACAAAAGACGAAAGGAGTTTAGCTAATAGCTTCACTAAATATTCAGAGCCATGTTTGATATGATTTGAATGTACATTATCGTAACCAATGACATGCTTAAGGTCATTAATTCCTTTACATACATCATTTATATTAATATTTCCTAATAACTGTCCTTTTCTTACATTTGCATTTAATTTTGTGGTAAGGTACTGGTACTTTAAATTAGATATATTTTGAAATTTTTCGTCATCAAAGATGCCTTTAAACCTCTGAGAGAATTTTTCAGCTATAAGAATTGCTTCACATTCACCTTCTATTTTCATATTAATATAGGATTTATTTTTCTTTGTCTTCCTCAGATAGATAGATATTCCAGGGTACAGCAACACATTCAAATTTTATCCACACTATTTTCAAATGAGTATCTAAAATTGAACCGAGCGCTCTTCCAAGTCAACTTTCTCCATAAATCCAGCTGAGTTAATACATATCTTATGAGAGAGAGAGAGAGAGAGAGAGAGAGAGAGAGAGAGAGAGAGAGAGAGAGAGAGAGAGAGAGAGAGAGGGAATAGTTACTCGAACTGGAAGGAGAGGGACTGTTTAGTGCACTACACTCATTACAGAGTGTGCAAAATACAATATACTCTCTTCTTGAACTGCTCTTCTGAAGAACTGTTTACAACTTCTGAACAAAATTTGTGCCAGGTAGAAAAGATCATATATGTAAACAAGTTTACACATATACTATTGCTGAACACTTACTATTCTAAATTCCAGCCATGGTACACTTTCTCCTCCACAATGCAGAACTTCTGCTTATCAAAATTCATTTATCCCTAGAACTACTACTCTTTGGAATTCACTTCCCTCGAATTGCTTTCCACAAACTTACAATCTACAAATGTTTAAATCCAGTTGTTACATACATTTTATGAATGGAGGATGCCTTTAGGCACATGGACCTTTTTGTGTTATCTGTGTTTTTCCTTCCTCCGTTCATTGTCTCAAAAAAAAAAAAAAAAAAAAAAAATGGTTGCGAGTTGTATTCTCATTGAGAATAAACATTTTGTTATTATCCGCATTGTCAAATCCATAAAGTATTGTTTGTGAACACTTTAATGAGCTGACCTCGTAGTCTGTGTGTTTTCAACGGAAAGAGATCAAGAGCTGTGAACCGGTCCTCATATCTCGGTCTTCTAATCGATGGAATAAGTTTTGTAGCTCTAACCAGCACGCTTTATAGTCGCCCCATATGTTTCCTGTGTGCTGGGAACCAGAGTTGGCCAGTTTATTCCGGGAGAGGACGTTAGGGGTACCGATCCCTGGCTTACCCTTTTTTTTTTCTATGTGGATGAGGGAGACAAAAGGCAAAGCTGCTTGTAACGAGTGCCTCCCCCAGTTGAAAAAGTGACAGGACCAAAATTAAGGAACGTTCGAGCCAAAATGCCTGGACACACAGAGTTTGAAGCAATTTGAGTCATAGGATGAGGGCAAGATGGATTCAGGGAGAGAGCTCCAGAGCTCAGCTGTTGGATTATTATGTTACCTCCACCAACCGACTTTACTCCTAAACTCAATTAATGAAATCAACAAATTACATGTGGCAGTCCAGGGATTCGAACCTAGGATGCTCACACCGAAATTCAGTGCATTTATCCATTGCGCTACGAAGACAGTTAAAGAAGACAATAGAAGAATGTTTGAGAATATCGATTCACTCTTGGATTGTAGAGTTGCACAGAGTAGGGATGGGATTGTGTTGCAAGACGGGTGTTACGTACTCTACGTAGAGGAGGTGGTATACACTGAGAGAGCTCTGAGGAACATTAGATTATTGTAATAACGGTAGAATAGCGAGAGAGATGCAACATTGCGGCGAAGAGAGAGAGATTCCATAGAGTCGGTGAGTGGACGGTCTAAATATTGACAAAGTAATGGGTGAAAGTCAAAACATTTGAAAACTAATGGAGCTAAACATGAAGGAGAAGGGGGTTCAGAAAAAAAAAATACTTCCCCTTCACCGCTACCAATTTCATCATGATATATTCAATTATTCAAGGCTTACGTCAGAAAAATCTCTAATAATGCTGAGGAATTTAATTGCATGTTAAATTGAGTACACAATTTTCCTGATTCAGAACTTGAGAATAAACGAAGGGAAGGGAATACCTGCAGAAAGGCATATTTTTGTGTCTATAATAAAAAAAAAAAAAAAAAAAAAAAAACGGTATTTATATTCACAAAACAACGTAAATGTCTTTCGCTATGATCAAGCATATTTCCTTTTTCTTCAGATTAAGTTAGTTTATTATAAGTAATTAAGTATGCCAACCATCATAAATACTAACCTATATAACTAAAACACGAGTAGAACAATGGGGCTAATATTCCTACCATTTGGGAAGAGTCAGCCAGGGAATAGGTGTAGACATTTGCAGCCCATTTGCTCCAGTCCTTTCCGAGTTACAGAGGTTAGCAACCACGATGTCTGGCCAGCCTATAATGAACAGTGTTTATTATGTCAAAATCTCTGTAAGAGTCGCCTTTCTACGCCTCCAGCACAATAACAGTAACAATCTTTATAATCGATTTTCAGACTTCGTTCTAAATTATTAGTTTTGTTACCGGTGTGCGAATGGCCGGAAGATTAAGGGGAGATCTCCACTTGAGGGATTTTTTTCTTGACCCCTTTCTCCCTCATGTTTAGCCCCATTGCTTTTGATATTATAAAACGTTTGCCCCATTAGTTTAGCGATTTTAAGAACTTTCACCCCATATTAAGACCTTTCGTGCAATTCAGGTGTCGATTTTATCCTGGCGAGCGATAGCGAGCCTGTAATTTAAGAGGAACCGGCTTTCAGCCGGGACATTTTTCTACCGAAAAATGTACAAATTTATCTTGAAAGGGGGTCTAGGGGGTGTAATTTTAAGCTTGATGGAGGTCTAGGGAACAAACTAAATATCTCCCCTTAACGTTCTGATCTACGACCATGATAAACAACCAATAAGGCATTTGATTAGTGCTCCAGATATGACAGTCTGAATTACCCAGGTAAATAATCTAGGAACGCAATGTATTTAGAAAGCATAACCTTCCAGTCCAAATATAGAGTTGGTTGATAAAAAAAATATATATATTATCACGCTATCTTGACTGTCTTTGTGTATATTATCACGCTATCTTGACTGTCTTTGTGTATATTATCACGCTATCTTGACTGTCTTTGTGTATATTATCACGCTATCTTGACTGTCTTTGTGTATATTATCACGCTATCTTGACTGTCTTTGTGTATATTATCACGCTATCTTGACTGTCTTTGTGTATATTATCACGCTATCTTGACTGTCTTTGTGTATATTATCACGCTATCTTGACTGTCTTTGTGTATATTATCACGCTATCTTGACTGTCTTTGTGTATATTATCACGCTATCTTGAACTGTCTTTGTGTATATTATCACGCTATCTTGACTGTCTTTGTGTATATTATCACGCTATCTTGACTGTCTTTGTGTATATTATCACGCTATCTTGACTGTCTTTGTGTATATTATCACGCTATCTTGACTGTCTTTGTGTATATTATCACGCTATCTTGACTGTCTTTGTGTATATTATCACGCTATCTTGACTGTCTTTGTGTATATTATCACGCTATCTTGACTGTCTTTGTGTATATTATCACGCTATCTTGACTGTCTTTGTGTATATTATCACGCTATCTTGACTGTCTTTGTGTATATTGAGTAGTTAGTGGCTATAACCTGTTCCAAGTGAGTAATCTGTATTTTTAATTAATTTCACCACAACACCAAACACCTTCAATGAAATTAATGAACATATAAATTACGGGTGGATGGGACTCGTTAGCCTTGGTCGGCAACTCATTTAGGGGAGACAACCTTATACAAATTCGGGTGGATGGGGCTCATCAGCCTTGGTTGGCAACCTGTCTAGGGGAGTAAACATGATACAAATCCGTACTGCTTACCTAAGGGTAAGCCAGGTTAGTGGATGGATTAGCCGAACACCACTGTAGAAAAATAGTGCTAACAAGATACACAGAGGGCCTCGGAGTCGGACGGATCCTAAATTGAGTGGTCAATCCTGTAAGTCCTTCATTAAACTGGCTCGGGTTGTCCCTCTCACAGGGAATAGGTTCGCTTGGGGGCATTCTGTGTATGGCCACCCTCGTAAGGGGAGTAAGGCGTCCGGCAATAAATAGATAGATAGATAGATAGATAGATAGATAGATAGATAGATAGATAGATAGATAAATTACTTGTTAACATAATAATATTAGCCTCTATAACTCACAAACGGCTAGCTAGAGTAATCGATTTAATATTTCTAACATTTGGGAAGTGTCAGCCAGGGAATAGGTGAGGTAATTTACAGCCCATTTGCTCTAGCTCTTTTTGAGTTACGGAGGTTATAGTTTACGATTTCTGGCCTACCTTCGTGGAACCGGGTATAGTACTATTGTCTTCACATTATAACAGTATCGAGATAATGTCCATATCACTAGATGGTCACAAATATTATCAAGGTTCCGGCAAACTCCTGATTTTGACTGTACCTCTCACGAAAAGTAACACCTGATGATGACTGCACTGTACGTACCTCTCGCTATACAAGAGAGGTGTACTTACAAGCGGTCCAATTTTATTTATTAGCGGTTTTAATGAGAGGGTTGTCCAAGCACTCTCCTTAAGATTGATGACCACCCCCACACCCCACCCCCACCCCACCCCAAAAACTGCTACTGTGTGTGTGTGTGTGTGTGTGTGTGTGTGTGTGTGTGTGTGTGTACGCTTCACTGCACAGGACACAACAGACACCACATGTAGATTAGGTTTTAATGTCCAAGCACTCTCCTTAAGATTGGTGACCCCCCACCCCCCAAACTGCTACTGTGTGTGTGTGTGTGTTTGTGTGTATACGCTTCACCGCACAGGATACAACAGACACCACATGTAGTGTATTAGGTTGCACGGGTGGAACTGGGGACTATTGTTAAGGGAAGATTTCCACTTGAGGGATTTTTGTCTTGACTCCTTTCTCCCTCATGTTTAGCCCCATTGTTTTTCTAATTTTAAGACGTTCGCCCCATTATTTTGACGATTTTAAGAACCTTCGACCCATTTCTGTCAATTTAAGACCATTCGTTCCATTTAGGTGTCGATTTTATCCTGGCGAGCGATAGCGAGCCTGTAATTTAAGAGGAACCGGCTTTCAGCCGGGAAATTTTTCTACCGAAAAATTTACACATTTATCTTGAAAGGGGCTCAAGGGGGTGTAATCTTAAGCTTGAAGGATATCTAGATACCAAACTAAAAACCTCCCCTTAAGGAATTCAATCTGTGTGCCCATTGGTAGCCTACAGAAAACAAAAAATAAACACAAAAATAAAAAAAATAAAAAATATATCCAAGCACACATTAGGCTATATACTCTCTCCCTCTCTCTCTCTCTCTCTATATATATATATATATATATATATATATATATATATATATCAATTAGTATTCGTACAACAAAACAAACAAATATATAAATGCAGAAACAATGAAGGTAATTTATGTGACGCTAAACAATGGGAGTAACCCCCCCCCCCCCCCCCCCCACACACACATTCGGTCTTCATAGAGGCCCAGACGAATAGATTAAGTTCCGACTCAAGAGAATAAATGGTGGGCACATTAGAACCTTCGACGCATCCCGTACCTGGGCCGTTCTGTTAGCGTGCTACTATTAGAACACATTTGCAGTTGGGGGAAAAAAAAAGGCCTCCAGCACTGAACAGGCTTCGAACCATCTCACTCAACTCTTCTCACTACCCACAGATCCTTCGAAACCTGTATAATATCGTTTATATTTAGCCAAATTATAATTAAAAAGACATTGTCGGTACAGACTGGGTTAAATCAATAAGGGTAGCATTTTAGGGGAGGTTTTTAGTTTGGTCTCTAGATATCCATCAAGCTTAAGATTACACCCCCTTGAGCCCCTTTCAAGATAAATTTGTATATTTTTCGGTAGAAAAATTTCCCGGCTGAAAGCCGATTCCTCTTAAATTACAGGCTCGCTATCGCTCGCCAGGATAAATTCGACACCTAAATTGCACGAAAGGTCTTAAAATTGACGGAAATGGGGCGAAAGTTCTTAAAATCGCCAAACTAATGGGGCGACTGTCTTAAAATCTCAAAATCAATGGGGCTAAACATGAGGGAGAAAGGGGTCCAGATTTGTTTTTTCCTCAAGTCGATATCTCCCCTTAACGATGCATTACTATAGTGTATTTGCCGTGAGTAGGCGAGAAATCATGACCTCTATCCTCTGTAACTCAAACACGACTAATGTAATCGAGCTAATATATCTACCATTTGGGAAGAGTCAGCCAAGGAATAGATGTGAAAATTTACAGCCAATTTGCTCTAGCCCTTTTTGAGTTGCAGAGGTTAGAGGTCATGATTTATCGCCTACTTACAGGGAATAGACCATAATGTTAGCAATGAATGAAGGAGTAATTAGCAGACTATTAGCAATGAATGAAGGAGCAATTAGCAGACTATTAGCAATGAATGAAGGAGCAATTAGCAGACTATTAGCAATGAATGAAGGAGTGATTAGCAGACTATTAGCAATGAATGAAGGGGTAATTAGCAGACTATTAGCAATGAATGAAGGAGTAATTAGCAGACTATTAGCAATGAATGAAGGAGTAATTAGCAGACTATTAGCAATGAATGAAGGAGTAATTAGCAGACTATTAGCAATGAATGAAGGAGCAATTAGCAGACTATTAGCAATGAATGAAGGAGTAATTAGCTGACTATTAGCAATGAAGGAGTAATTAGCAGACTATTATCAATGAATGAAGGAGTAATTAGCAGACTATTAGCAATGAAGGAGCAATTAGCAGACTATTAGCAATGAATGAAGGAGTAATTAGCAGACTATTAGCAATGAATGAAGGACTAATTAGCAGACTATTAGCAATGAATGAAGGAGTAATTAGCAGACTATTAGCAATGAATGAAGGAGTAATTAGCAGACTATTAGCAATGAATGAAGAAGTAATTAGCAGACTATTAGCAATAAATGAAGGAGTAATTAACAGACTATTAGCAATGAATGAAGGAGTAATTAGCAGACTATTAGCAATAAATGAAGGAGTAATTAACAGACTATTAGCAATGAATGAAGGAGCAATTAGCAGACTATTAGCAATGAATGAAGGAGCAATTAGCAGACTATTAGCAATGAATGAAGGAGTAATTAGCAGACTATTAGCAATGAATGAAGGAGCAATTAGCAGCAATATTAGGAGCAATTAGCACTATTAGCAATGAAGTAGTAATTAACAGACTATTAGCAATGAATGAAGGAGTAATTAGCAGACTATTAGCAATGAATGAAGGAGCAATTAGCAGACTATTACCAATGAATGAAGGAGTAATTAGCAGACTAGTAAAGCTGCTTTCACTTTATCTACTGTTCTTCTAGCCAGGACTCAGGTGACAGCAACATGACTGATTGGGACCAGGAAGGAGACAATTTAAGGGGGTAGTAGTTTTGGTTTGCTCTATATCAATTTAAGGGGGTAGTAGTTTTGGTTGGCTCTATATCAATTTAAGGGGGTAGTAGTTTTGGTTGGCTCTATATCAATTTAAGGGGGTAGTAGTTTTGGTTGGCTCTATATCAATTTAAGGGGGTAGTAGTTTTGGTTGGCTCTATATCAATTTAAGGGGGTAGTAGTTTTGGTTGGCTCTATATCAATTTAAGGGGGTAGTAGTTTTGGTTGGCTCTATATCAATTTAAGTGAGTAGTAGTTTTTGGTTGGCTCTATATCAATTAAGGGGGTAGTAGTTTTGGTTGGCTCTATATCAATTTAAGGGGTAGTAGTTTTGGTTGGCTCTATATCCTCTATATCAATTTAAGGGGGTAGTAGTTTTGGTTGGCTCTATATCAATTTAAGGGGTAGTAGTTTTGGTTGCTCTATATCAATTTAAGGGGGTAGTAGTTTTGGTTGGCTATATCAATTTAAGGGGTAGTAGTTTGGTTGGCTCTATATCAATTTAAGGGGGTAGTAGTTTTGGTTGGCTCTATATCAATTTAAGGGGGTAGTAGTTTTGGTTGGATCTATATCAATTTAAGGGGTAGTAGTTTTGGTTGGCTCTATATCAATTAAGGGGGGAGTAGTTTTGGTTGGCTCTATATCAATTTAAGGGGGTAGTATTTTGGTTGGCTCTATATCAATTTAAGGGGGTCGTAGTTTGGTTGGCTCTATATCAATTTAAGGGGTAGTATTTTGGTTGGCTCTATATCAATTTAAGGGGGTAGTAGTTTTGGTTGGCTCTATATCAATTTAAGGGGGTAGTAGTTTTGGTTGGCTCTATATCAATTTAAGGGGGTAGTAGTTGGTTGGCTCTATATTAATTTAAGGGTGTAGTAGTTTTGGTTAGCTCTATATCAATTTAAGTTGGTAGTAGTTTTGTTTGGCTCTATATCAATTTAAGGGGGGAGTACTTTTGTTTGGCTCTATATCAATTTAAGGGGGAACTAGTTTTGGTTGCTTCTATATCTATTTAAGGGTGTAGTAGTTTTGGTTGGCTCTATATCAATTTAAGGGGGTAGTAGTTTTGGTTGGCTCTATATCAATTTAAGGGGGTCGTAGTTTTGGTTGGCTCTATATCAATTTAAGGGGGTAGTAGTTTTGGTTGGCTCTATATCAATTTAAGGGGGTAGTAGTTTTGGTTGGCTCTATATCAATTTAAGGGGGTAGTAGTTTTGGTTGGCTCTATATCAATTTAAGGGGGTAGTAGTTTTGGTTGGCTCTATATCAATTTAAGGGGGTAGTAGTTTTGGTTGGCTCTATATCAATTTAAGGGGGTAGTAGTTTTGGTTGGCTCTATATCAAAGTTATGTTGATGTTGATTTAATTAATTGAGTTTTGAGGTGAAGTTGTTTGGTGAAAAAAAAAAAATCATATATTTTTGTGTTTTCTTGCTAGACCTCCAACAAACTTTAAAAAACATACCCTTGACCCCTTTCCAAGATAGATTTGTACATTTTTCGGTAGCAAAATGTCCCGGCCGAATGCCGAATCGTCTTAAAATTACAGGCTCGCTGTCGCTCGCCAGGAAAAGATCGACACCTAAATAGCACGAAAGGTCTTATAAATGACAAAAAAATGAAGCGAAAGGTGTTAAAATCGCCAAACTAATGGGCCGAACGTCTTAAAGTCTCAAAACTAATGGGGCTAAACACGAGGGAGAAGAAGGGCCAGAAAAAACAACCATCTCCCCTTAAGAGGAGATCTCCACTTGAGGGATTTTTTTCTTGACCTCCTTTCTCCCTCATGTTTAGCCCCATTGCTTTTGATATTATAAAACGTTTGCCCCATTAGTTTAGCGATTTTAAGAACTTTCACCCCATATTAAGACCTTTCGTGCCATTCAGGTGTCAATTTTATCCTGGCGAGCGATAGCGAGCCTGTAATTTAGAAGGAACCGGCCTTCGGCCGGGACATTTTTCTACCGAAAAATGTACAAATATATCTTGAAAGGGACTCAAGGGGGTGTAATTTTAAGCTTGATGGAGGTCTAGGGAACAAACTAAATACCTCCCCTTAACTGGCTTGGCGAGGTCCCGAGTTTTTCCCAAAATACGGAAAAAGGCATGGGTGCAGTATAAATCATTTTTTTTTTTTTTTTATCTTTCTCTCCTTTTCTCTCTTTCCCTGGCTTGTATCCATGCGGCCACATTCGGTCAACTGTTTTAAGACGTTTATCCCCATCCAGGTGTCGATTTCTTCCTGGCGGGCGATAGCGAGCCAGCATATATATATATATATATATATATATATATATTTTTTTTTTTTTGACAGCAAGCTAAATTTGTACAGCACCATGAAGTAATTCTAATTTTATTGGGGCTACCATTTAGGCACTTTTCTTCAGCCTTTAATCTACCTCTATGACTCAAAGGGGTAAATATGATCTCCATAAAAACCTCTTAGTAACATTGGTCCTTCTTAAGGGGTGACTGGCCGTTTGTTTGGTCTATTAATTCAATTATTCATATATTTTTTTTAGTTTCCTCCCTAGACCTCCATCAATCTTAGAAACAACACCCCCTAGACCCCACTTCAAGGTCGATTTGTAAATTTCCGGTTCCTCTTAAAATTGCAGGCTCGCTACCGCTCGCCAGGAAATAATCGACACCTAAATGGCACGAAAGGTCTTAAAATTGACAACGAAATTGGGCGAAAGGTGTTAAAATCGCCAAATTAATGGGCCGAACGTCTTATAATCTCTAAAACTAGTGGGGCAAAACATTAGGGAGGAGGGGGTCCAGAAAACCCGTCTTCCTCCCATTAACTGCATAAAATTATCTAATTTTACCCAGAATTAAAGGTAAAGAGGCGTCATGGTGCTGAAGGGGTTAAGGTAGAACTAGCTAATTTGTACGCAGGGGGTTAAGGTAGAACTAGCTAATTTGTACGCAGGGGGTTAAGGTAGAACTAGCTAATATGTACGCAGGGGGTTAAGGTAGAACTAGCTAATATGTACGCAAGGGGGTTAAGGTAGAACTAGCTAATTTGTACGCAGGGGGTTAAGGTAGAACTAGCTAATTTGTACGCAGGGGGTTAAGGTAGAACTAGCTAATTTGTACGCAGGGGGTTAAGGTAGAACTAGCTAATATGTACGCAGGGTTCTAATTATATAACGGTGTTGATAGAAAGTACCCACAATTACTGAGTTAAATTAATCCAGTTCACTAGTGTCAGAATGTAACTTTACTATCTTTATTCATTATCTTTATTACTATCTGTATTCACTATCTGTATTACTATCTTGATTTACTATCTTTAGTACTATCTTTATTTACTATCTTTAGTACTATCTTTATTACTATATTGTTTTACTATCTTTATTACTATCTTTATGTACTATCTTTAATTACTATCTTTATTTACTATCTTTATTACTATCTTTAATTACTATCTTTATTTACTATCTTTATTACTATCTTTATGTACTATCTTTATGTACTATCTTTATTACTATCTTTATTTACTATCTTTATTACTATCTTTATTTACTATCTTCATTACTATCTTTATGTACTATCTTTATTTACTATCTTCATTACTATCTTTATTTACTATCTTTATGTACTATCTTTAGTACTATCTTTATTTACTATCTTCATTACTATCTTTATGTACTATCTTTATGTACTATCTTTATTACTATCTTTATTTACTATCTTTATTACTATCTTTATTTACTATCTTCATTACTATCTTTATGTACTATCTTTATTTACTATCTTCATTACTATCTTTATTTACTATCTTTATGTACTATCTTTAGTACTATCTTTATTTACTATCTTCATTACTATCTTTATGTACTATCTTTATTTACTATCATTATTAATTATCTTTAGTACCGAGTTAATTTAATCCAATTATCTAGTGTCAGAATGTATCTTTACTATCATTATGCACTATCTTTAAAACCGAGTTAATTTAATCCAATTATCTAGTGTCAGAATGTATCTTTACTATCATTATGCACTATCTTTATTACCGAGTTAATTTAATCCAATTATCTAGTGTCAGCAGGTATCTTTACTATCCTTATTCACTATCTTTAAAACCGAGTTAATTTAATCCAATTATCTAGTGTCAGAATGTATCTTTACTATCGTACCTTTGATAACAAGCTCACTAATCGAGCGCTACCAATTATCTGCGGGCAGCAAATTAGATTGACTTGGCTTACTACTTACAGCTCCGCGGACGAATAAGCCAGTCTACCCTCTCTCCATAGTACTTTAAGGGGAGATCTCCACTTGAGGGATTTTTTTCCTTGACCCCTTTCTCCCTCATGTTTAGCCCCATTGTTTTTGATATTATAAAACGTTTGCCCCATTAGTTTAGCGATTTTAAGAACTATCACCCCATAATAAGACCTTTCGTGCAATTCAGGTGTCGATTTTATCCTGGCGAGCGATAGCGAGCCTGTAATTTAAGAGGAACCGGCCTTCGGCCGGGACATTTTTCTACCGAAAAATGTACAAATTTATCTTGAAAGGGACTCAAGGGGGTGTAATTTTAAGCTTGATGGAGGTCTAGGGAACAAACTAAATACCTCCCCTTAACCCCTTCTTTACCGAGAATGTATTTTGTGTTATTCCAGCTTTATTTAGAAGATCTTATGCAGCTTAGGAGGACACCGTGGTATTTAAAATGGATAATCGAGATAGTTTGAAGCCTATTATTTGTTACACGTCCTCCCAAAGCTGGATAAAATCGTCTAATAATATCCAGATGATCATAACAAAGGAGTACAAAGGAGTACAAAGGAAATCAAGCAACAACAGATCTAGTGACCCTTCTAGGCTGCTTGTCCTCCAAAACACTGAGGATCAAGTGTCCAAACAGTGGTTTAGAGTGGGTAAGGGAACATTGGAAAGGGAACTACTGAAAAGGAACAACTAGGTACAAGGACAACTATAACAAGGACAACTATAACAAGGACAACTATAACAAGGACAACTATAACAAGGACAACTATAACAAGGACAACTATAACAAGGACAACTATAACAAGGACAACTAGGTACAAGGACAACTATAACAAGGACAACTCTAACAAGGACAACTATAACAAGGACAACTATAACAAGGACAACTATAACAAGGACAACTATAACAAGGACAACTATAACAAGGACAACTATAACAAGGACAACTATAACAAGGACAACTATAACAAGGACAACTATAACAAGGACAACTATAACAAGGACAACTATAACAAGGACAACTATAACAAGGACAACTAGGTACAAGGACAACTATAACAAGGACAACTCTAACAAGGACAACTCTAACAAGGACAACTCTAACAAGGACAACTCTAACAAGGACAACTCTAACAAGGACAACTCTAACAAGGACAACTATAACAAGGACAACTATAACAAGGACAACTATAACAAGGACAACTATAACAAGGACAACTATAACAAGGACAACTATAACAAGGACAACTATAACAAGGACAACTATAACAAGGACAACTATAACAAGGACAACTATAACAAGGACAACTATAACAAGGACAACTATAACAAGGACAACTATAACAAGGACAACTATAACAAGGACAACTATAACAAGGACAACTATAACAAGGACAACTATAACAAGGAACAACTAGGTACAAGGACAACTATAACAAGGACAACTCGGTGCGACAGGGGATAATGCTGACTAGGGCCCAGCATAAAATTAATTAAAGGGGTTGGGTGGGGGCTTGGGGATCGAGTTACTGAATCCCCGTCTTCCTCATGTTTAGCCTCATTGATTTTGAAATTCTAAGACATTACAAAAAAAAAAAAAAAAAAATAGGTCACCCCCCCCCTTAATTACCCGCACGTTTTCTGTTGTCTGTTAGTTGGCCAGTCGCTAATTGGACATAAATTATACAAACGAGTCTATAAAGAACGGATACACAGAGGTAAGAAGATTAGCCTGCTTACATTAATGCCTTCACTTAATGCTCTCTTACCTAATCCCATGGTAGGCATTTACTAATTTGTGTTCATTTACATTCAATCCTGTGGAGAACGAATATATTATTATGTTGTTTCCCACCAACCAACTTCACCTCTAAGCTCAATTAATGAAATCAACAAATACATGTGGCACTCCAAGGACTCGAACCTAGGATACTCACATCGAAATTCCGCGCACTTAAGCATTACGTTACCATATTGTATTAGAAAAATATAATATGATATAATATAACATATAATAAAAAACTAGTTACAATTAAATCCTTGATACTTACGGGACGGGGCGGGGGGGGGGGGTTATACCCTAATCATCTAAGAGTATCAAGCTTTAACAACAAAGAAGAACCCTCTTCGAATTTGTAAATTTGTTCGGTAAAAAATGTCTAGGCCGAAGGCCGGTTCCTCGTAAATTACGTAAATTAGAAATTAGGCGAATGGTCTTAAAATCGTCAGACTAATGGGACGAATGTCTTCACAATCTTAAAACTTATGGGGCTAATCATAAGGGAGAAGGGGGTCCAGAAAACACCCCTCCTTAATATATAGTCTCCCCTTAATTAATAAAACCCCAGGACGCTGCTTGGTAAAGAATGTGACTGACTTAAAATTCAATTACAAATTCTAATTAAAGCTCTCTCTCTGTGTGTGTGTGTGTGTGCGTGTGTGTGTGTGTGTGTGTGTGTGTGCGTTCAGCATGTGCGTATGTGTGAGTACTAGTGTGTGTGTGTGTACGTTTGGGTGTACGTTCAGCATGTGTGAGTGAGTGTGTGTGTGTGTGTATTTGTGTGTGTGTACTGGTATGTATGTGCGTTTGGGTCTACGTTCAGAATGCTTGTGTATAAACTAGCCAAATCATAATTATATTATTATTATTATTATTATAATTAAGAGAGATTACACAATTAAGATCAAGTTCAATGTAAACAACCCAAGTACAAAAATATATATGTATATTTATATTTTTATGTTAATGTATTTAATTATTTGCATACAACTAGAACACGTTACTGAGTTTATTCATATCTACATAAAATTAATATATTCTAGAATCCTGCCAACACAAAACTGTGATACACATCTAGACAAGCACTAAACCCCCTGCTGAACATACGCACGCACACACACACACACACACACACACACACACACACACACATTTTACTTTTACTTTTGCTATTTTCAGACTATTTTGTGCAGTTTAAGGGGAGATTTCCACCTGGAGGATTTTTTCTGGACCCCTTTCTCCCTCATGTTTAGCCCCATTGCTTTTGATATTCTAAAACGTTTGCCCCATTAGTTTAGCGATTTTAGGAATTTACACCCCATATTAAGACCTTTCGTGTAATTCAGGTGTCGATTTTATCCTGGCTAGCGATAGAGAGCCTGTAATTTAAAATGTCCCGGCTTTCAGCCGGGACATTTTTCTACCGAAAAATGTACAAATTTATCTTGAAAGGGACTCAAGGGGGTGTAATTTTAAGCTTGATGGAGGTCTAGGGAACAAACTAAATACCTCCCCTTAAGAAGGATCTGGAGTAGTACAAATCGTTAAGTGAGATAGTTCGAAGCCTGTTAGTTACTGGAGGCCATTTTTAAGCTGAATATAATCATCTAAGTGTAGCCAGAATAATGTTAAAAGGGAGACACCGGTACTGAAAGGGTTAACAGTCGAGATTGCATAACTTCTTCCTTGATGACCAACTGACCATCTTTGGAGCTGTTTGAGAGAGAGAGAGAGAGAGAGAAAGAGAGAGAGAATGAGAGAGAGAGAGAGAGAGAGAGAGAGAGAGAGAGAGAGAGAGAGAATGAGAGAGAGAGAGAGAGAGAGAGAGAGAGAGAGAGAGAGAGAGAGAGAGAGAGAGAGAGAGAGAGAGAGAGAGAGAGAGAGAGAGAGAGAGAGAGAGAGAGAGAGAGAGAGAGAGAGAGAGAGAGAGAGAGAACAAATACAATACAAATTATATAATTAAACTAAAAGATACACGAGTTTTCAGGACCTCCTTCTCCCATATGTTTCGCCCCAATAGCTTCGAGATTCTAAGGCATGCACCTGGATTAGTGTGGCGATTTTAAGACCTTTCATGCCATTTGGGTGTCGATTTTTTCCTGGCGAGTGATAGCGAGCTTGTATTTTAGGAGGATTTATTTTTCTACCGAAAAATATGCAACTTTATCTCGAAGGGGTTATTTGCTTAAGGGGGGTGACCTGTTTTTGTTCTGCCCTTTTCTATCTTTCTCTGGCTTGTATCTATTTGGCCCCAGTCAGCCTACTGTTTTAAGACGTTTATCCCCATCCAGGTGTCAATTTTTTACTGGTGAGCGGTAGCGAGCCAGCATATTTTCTATTTTTGTTTGACAGCAGGCTAAATTTGTACATTTTTCGATAGAAAAATTTCTCCGGCGAAGCCGGATTTCTTTATATAATGCTGGCTCGCTATCGCTCGCCAGGAAGAAATCGACACCTAGATGGGGACAAACGTCTTAAAATAGTTGGCTGAATGGGGCCGAATGGATACAAGCCAGAGAAAGAGAGAAAAGGACAGAAATAACAAAAAGCAGGTCACCCCCCTTAAGCTTGATTGAAGTTTGTATAAGGAGGAACCTAAATACATATACAGGTAAATGAATAAGTAATTAATACGAAAATAAGAAATACATAAAAATACATAAATACTATACATAGATAAAATACACAAGCATCAAAATATATCCCCTTGACAATGGAGATGGCCAAGTCGTTCCTCTAACTAACTTGATGACCAACGAGCTTGGTTATGTCTGGGGGGCTGTTAGGGAGAGAGAGAGAGAATAAAGTACAAAGGAGTACAAAGGAAATCAAGCAACAAGAGCTCTAGTGACCCCCCCTCCCCTCTAGGTTACTGGTCATCCAAAACACTGAAGCTCAAGTATCTAAAAAAAAGGGGTTTAGAAGGAAAATTGGAAAGGGAACTACTGCCCTGGAACTAATGTCAGTGGCAGGATTAGGAAGTTAGTAGGGGACAAGATGGGTTAGTAACAAGAATAAAGGTAATTAATGGAGGGAAGGGAAGGGAAGGGGGGGGGGGGGGGAGTTGCAGGACCTCCTTCTCACCAATGCGCAGTCCCATTAGTTTTGATATTTTAATACTTTGGCCCAATTAATTTTTTTCCTGGTGAGCCTATAATTTAAGAGGAACTGGCCTTCGGCATCTTTTAAGCTTGAACGAAGTATTTGGGCCGGGGGAGGGGGGGGAGATAAAGAAAATGACAAGCACATTTATAAATGAACAAATCAATCCAAACCTGCCCTTAAGGGGAGGTATTTAGTTTGTTCCCTAGACCTTCATCAAGCTTAAAATTACACCCCCTCGAGTCCCTTTCAAGATAAATTTGTACATTTTTCGGTAGAAAAATTTCCCGGCCAAAGGCCGATTCCTCTTAAATTACAGGCGCGCTGTCGCTCGCCAGGATAAAATAGACACCTGAATTGCACGAAAGGTCTTAATATGGGGTGAAAGTTCTTAAAATCGCTAAACTAATGGGGCAAACGTTTTATAATATCAAAAGCAATGGGGCTAAACATGAGGGAGAAAGGGGTCAAGAAAACAATCCCTCGAGTGGAGACCTCCCCTTAAGTAAAGAGTGTATTCATTATATTATCAAACCGCATAATGTAAGCCCGTGCAGGAATGTGATGCACCCCCTGAGGTGTGTTTCCTCCAGGCAAACGGCGCGATCAACACCGGTCTGACCTGTTGTTGACTTAACCCCCCCCCCCCCCCGCCCCCTTAACCCGTTCTGTATCAGCGACGTCTTTTTCATTTAATTCTAGCTGTATTCAGACAATTTTGCGCAGTTTAACCCTCTCCGACATATGACGCAATGTTGAGCCTATTAGGGATACTTTAAAGCCTTTATTACCATCAGGAGTATTTACAAACCTTTAGTTTAATCACTTCAACCTCTGCAGTTGTCTTTGAGTTAGCTGTGGGCAGAAAACTAATTTTGGAGAGGTAATTATAAGAGTGAGAGAACTCTATTTCTTATTGCTAATCTGCCAACCTCCGCGTCACATGAGTGTGAAGGGGTTAAGTAGCATTTGTGGTAGTAAAAACGGTTAAGTGAGATACTTTGAAGCCTGTTTATTGTCGGAGGCCTTTTTTAAGCTGCATGAAGTAGTCTAACTGTAGCCACAATATAGTTAAATTTACGCCGCCGGTACCGAAGGGGTTAACACCTTGATGATTATGGCGCACCTAGACATTATATCTTGGTTATCAGTTTGTTCTGATTATGGCGCACCTAGACACCATAGCTTGGTTATCATTTTGGTTTCTATGTTAATGAGGGAGACAAAAGGTATAACTGCCTGAAGCGAGTGCCTCCCCCGGATTTCAAAGAGTGACAGGGCCGAAATCAAGGGACGTTCGAGCTAAAATGCTTGGACACACGGAGACGTATTGGGGATATTCTAAGTATCCAGGGGAGGGCCACATAGACATATGACAAGGAGTTACTGGAACTCCTGTTTCATTTGCCTGGCTTTCCCCACTGGTTCTGTGTGCCTTAACAACACCGAGTAATCCAGTTAACTCTCACAAACACCTTCTCCTGTTCATTTCACTACACTAAACAAGCACACCATACTTCTTTCCAACACACCTAAATTACCTGTAATGAACCTTGATTTGGGCTCTTTGGTGGGGACACTTGCTACAGGTAAGCTTTGTCTCATTCACGATAAAAAAAAAAAATTAAAAAAAAAAAAAAAAATGAAAAAAAGAAAAAGAAAAGAACCTAAGCAAGGGTCTGTGGGCATCAAAATGGTAAGTACTATGTCATTTAACTCTTGCACTTCCATATAATCTTACTTTATTAACTTCACTCCCAACACCATTCACCCTCAAATGAAATGATTGAAAGCATTGTTCTATCGAAAAATGTACAAATTTAGCTTGCTGTCAAAACAAAAATATATATATGGTGGCTCGCTACCGCTCGCCAGAAAAATATTGACAGTTGGATGGGGGCAAACGTCTTAAAACAGTAGGCTGAATGAGGCCGAATGGATACAAACCAGAGAGAGAGAGAGAGAGAGAGAAAGAGAAAAAAGCGAGGTGGGCTCCCATAAGGCTCAAGGCATCAACGGTTCATTAAGGGAGGATCGGCCGGTTTTCTGGTCGCCCTTCACCCTCATGTTAAGCCACATTAGTTTTCAGATTTTTTGACATTCGGTCCATTAGTTTTTTTTTTTTTTTTTTTTTTTTTTGGCGATTTTAAGACCTTTCGCCCCATTTCTTGGTCAATATTAAGACTTCTCGTATCAATTAGGTGTCGATATCTTCCTGGCGTGAACCTGTAATTTAAGAGGAATCGGCCTTTGGCCGGGATATATTTCTATTGAAAAATTTCAAATTTAAGCTCAATGGAGGTCTAGTGAGGAAACTAAAGAAATAAATTAAAAACTAAAAAAGTAAATTAATAACTAAATAAATTAAAAACTAAATAAATAAATTAATATATTAATTAATAGACTCCCCAAAATAACCACTGACCCCTTAAGGAGAGATTTCCACTTGAGGGACTTTTTTCTTGACCCCTTTCTCCCTCATGTCTAGCCCCATTGCTTTTGAGATTTTAAGACGTTTGCCCCATTAATTTGGTGATTTTAAGAATTTCCGCCCCATTCCGTCAATTTTAAGACTTTTCGTGCCATTTAGGTGTCAATTTTATCCTAGCGAGCGATAGCGAGCCTGTAATTTTAGGCCGGGAAATTTTTCTACCGAAAAATGTACAAATTTATCTTGAAAAGGGGGTCAAGGGAGTGACATTTTAAGATTGCTGGAGGAGTATGAAACAAACTAAAAACCTCCCCTTAATTGCCGATCTAACAAAAGCTAAATGGATGATAAAACGCCCTTGCAAATCTTCCACGGCACACAATAGAGCTAAGTTAACAAGCACCCGAGATACGAGATTATCAAGGCAGATAACCTAAAATGTCCTATTGACAAGCCTTGAGAGAGGTGCGGCGTAATGGTCGTAAAACGTTTAGTACCATCACCGCTAAAAGACTCTTGGCGCCAGGAGAGATCCATCCCACGATCATGAGGTGTGAAACATATAATCATCATCATCATCACATTAATTAACCCTCTGAGGATTGAGGACGCGCTTCTTTTGTGTTTTCTGACTATGATTAGACGATTTTATTCAGATTAGGAAGGACACATATACAGTATATTATATATATATATATATATATATTCTTTAATCCGGATTTTTATAATAAGACTTAGCCTACTTGATGACGCATTGCCATTAAAACAAAATTATTGAATGTTTGTCTTACACCATTTTAAGCATATCCTTGAGGGACGACACTTTTGTTCCCAACTGTGCCTAGGTAGGCCTAATTGTAACCTGAAACTAATTAAAGAACGACAACCAATAAAACCAAACGACCGCGGCCTAGCGCTAATGGGAACCAATGGCCTGCTAACAATTTAAGGGGAGCCCACCTTGTTTTTGGTCTATATTCTCTCTCTCTCTCTTTCTCTGGGTTGTATTCATTCGGCCCCATTCAGTCTACTGTTTTAAGACGTTTATCTCCATCCAGGTGTCGATTTTTTCATGGCGAGCGACAGCGAGCCAGCATATTTTGTATAATGTTTTTTTGTCAACAGCCTAAATTTGTAAATTTTTCGATAAAAAAAATGGCTCCGGCGAAGCCGGATTTCTCCATATAATGCTGGCTCGTTATCACTCGCCAGGAATAAACCGACACCTAGATGGGGATAAACGTCTTAAAACAGTAGACTGAATGGGGCCGAATGGATACAAGCCAGAGAAAGAGAGAAAAAGGAGAGAGAAAAAAGCAGGTGACCCCCCTTAAAATGTCGCTCTGCACAGTTGGCGGTGAAGAAAACGTAACTTCCCTGATAATGAGCTGGCCTTTTCAACCTATTCTGGATACTATTAGACGATTTTGTGCAGTTTAGGGAGGACCTGTGGTAGTTAATAAACGGGTTGGTGGAGGTAGTTTGAAGCCTTATTATTGCCAGAGGTCCTTCCTAACCAATTGTTGTGTAGTTTAGGGAGGACCTGTGGTAGTTAATAAACGGGTTGGTGGAGGTAGTTTGAAGCCTTATTATTGCCAGAGGTCCTTCCTAACCAATTGTTGTGTAGTTTAGGGAGGATCTGTGGTAGTTAATAAACGGGTTGGTGGAGGTAGCTTGAAGCCTTATTATTGCCAGAGGTCCTTCCTAACCAATTGTTGTGTAGTTTAGGAAGGATCTGTGGTAGTGAAACGGGGGGGTTGGTGGAGATAGTTAGTTTGAAGCCTTATTATTGCCAGAGGTCCTTCCTAAGCTGAATAAGCTCGTGTAATAGTTTCCAAAATCGGATGAAAAGGCTGTCCCCGGTACTGAAGGGGATGATACCTGAGCTGGCTAGAAGGAAAACCAATTAATTGTATTTGTGTCTGGGGAGATTTCCACTTGAGGGTGTTTTTTCTTGATCCCTTGCTCCCTCATGTTTGGCCCCATTGCTTTTGACATTTCAAGACATTCGCCCCATTATTTTGACGATTTTAAGAACTGTCGACCCATTTCTGTCAATTTTAAGACCTTTCGTGCCATTTAGGGATCGATTTTATCCTGGCGAGCGATAGCGAGCCTGTAATTTAAGAGGAACTGGCGTTCAGCCGGGACATTTTTCTATCGAAAAATGTACAAATTTATCTTGAAAGGGGCTCAAGGGGGTGTAATCTTAAGCTTGATGGAGGTCTAGGGAACAAACTGAATACCTCCCCTTAACCCATTCAGTAGCAGGGACGTCCTTTTTTATCATATGCTGGCAACTATTACACCATTTTATTCAGACTAGGAAGGACCTCTAGCCATAATAAGGCCTCAAACTATCTCAACCAACCCTTGTAACGACCACAGATCCTTCCTAAGCTGCTTAATATCGTCTAAATTTAGCTAGCATAAAATATCACACACGTCGCTGGTACTCACGGGGGTAAGGGGAGAATCCCACTTCAGGGATTTTTTGTTTTACCTCTTTCTCCCTCATGGTTAGCCCCATTGCTTTTGATATTATAAGACGTTCGCCCCATTAGTTTGTCGATTTTAAGAACTTTCGCCTAATTTCTGTCAATTTTAAGACTTTTCGTGCCATTTAGGTGTCGTTTTTTTCCTGGCGAGCGATAGCGAGCCTGTAATTTAAGAGGAACCGGCCTTTGGCCGGGAAAATTTTCTACGGAAAAATTTACAAATTTATCTTGAAAGGGGGTCTAGGGGCTGTAATGTTAAGCTTGATGGAGGTCTAGCGAACTAACTAAAAACCTCCCCTTAAAAGATTGTCCAGCCTTGGTCATGGATACTTAACCCCTTCTGAACCTACTTAACCCCTTCTGAACCGGCGACGACTGTTTAACTTTATTCTGGTTACTGTTTGACAAGTGTATTCAGATTTAAAAATGCCTCCATCAATTAAAAGGCTTCGAACTATCTCACTTAACCCTTTATACTACCACGGATCCTTCTTAGACTAATACTAACACTTCATTCTAGGACTTAAGCTGCTTTGCACTTCGTGTGTCCATGCATTTTGACCACAACGTCCCTTGCATTTAGCTTTGTTACTCTTTTGTCTTGGGAGAGACACTCATTACAGGCAACCTGCCTTTTGTCTCCTTCATAAACAGTACAGCAAATATAATATAAGGTTTTGCATTATATAGTTCTCATTTTGATAACCAAAGTTCCGTTTCACACCTTGTCATATTATATATATATATATATATATATATATATATATATATATTAAAAAAATAAAATAAAAATAAAAATCTCTTCTCTTCACACACATTCTTAACTCTTCAGGCGCCTGTTACTACGTTAACCCGTACAGTACCAGAGACGCCCTGTTCATCATGTTCTGGCAACTATTAGACGACTTTATTCAGCTTAGGAAGGACCTCTAGCAAATAATAAGGCTTCAAACTGTCACAACCAACCCTTTTAAGGGGAGATATCCACTTGAGGGATTTTTTTCTGGACCCCTTTCTCCCTCATGTTTAGCCCCATTGCTTTTGAGATTTTAAGACGTTTGCCCCATTAGTTTGGTGATTTTAAAGAATTTCCGCCCCATTCTGTCAATTTTAAGACCTTTCGTGCCATTTAAGTGTCAATTTTATCCTGGCGAGCGATAGCGAGCCTGTAATTTAAGAGTAATCGGCCTTTGGCCGGGACATTTTTCTACCGAAAAATGTACAAATTTATCTTGAAAGGGCGTCAAGGGGGTGACATTTTAAGATTGCTGGAGGAGTAGGAAACAAACTAGAAACCTCCCCTTAAGCAACGCAGATCCTTCTTAAGCTGCATAATATCGTCTAAATATAGCTAGAAGTAAATATAACACACGTCGCTGGTACTCAAGGGGTTAAAATGCCCGCAGTAGAATATGTCGCTCCTTGAACCACCTCGTCAGCTTTTGCGGGCGTCGTAATAACTCCACACCTAACTTGGAAAGTAGCTGCAAATACTGAACGTTCTACAATTACCTATTATCGAGCCCAATAAGTAGGTAACCCAAACCAGTGTAATTACTGAAGTATGTGCAAGCCCCCCCATTTTCACTTAATAATCATAATATTGAGTAGTTATCTATCTATCTATTTACTCAGGCCCAATCCTCACTTCACCTTTTTTTTTTTTTTTTTTTTTTTTTTTTTTTTTTTTAGTAGTTGTACTGTACCTAGTATGATTAAATAATACAACCCTTCCAAAATACCAAGTCCGCTTCAATTTGGCGATACTCTTGCTCGTGTGCCAGGAGCGCCTTAAGGGGGAGGTACTCGTTTTTTAGGGACGGCTTCCCCCTCGTATTTATCCCCACTTGTTTTGATATTTTATTACCTCTGCCCCATTAGTTTGAAGATCTTAACACTGTTCGCCCCATTTCGTTGTCAATTTTAAGGCTTTTTGTGCAATTTAGGTGTCGATTTTTTCATGGCGAGCGATAGCAAGCCAGGAACCGGCCATCGGCCGGAAAAGTTTTCTACCGAAAAATGTACAAATTTATCTTGAAAGGGGGTCTAGGGGGTGTTTTTCTAAGCTTGATGGAGGTCTAGGGAGGAAACTAACAAGTAAATGAAAACAAATCATTAATAAACCACAAATCCAGCCCCTAGCCCCTTAAGGGAGTGTCTGGACCCGTACAGCCTAAGGGAGGGGACACCGGGGAGTGTGATTATGACTGTCTGAACACAGGGTACCTTCAGTTGTTGCCACCGAGGAGGAGGAGGAGGAGGAGGAGGCGGCGGAGGAGGAGGCGGCGGAGGTGGTGGTGGTGGCGAGAAAGTAGGTAGCATTATTTGTGTCAGCAGCGGTCTTTTTTACCCTGTTTCGCTTCATTAGTTTAAAGATATTAATACGCTTCGCCCCATTAGCTTGCGATAATTATACGGTTCGCCGTATTAGTTTGGCGATAATAATGTGCTTCACCGATTCAGGTGTTAATTTGTGTTGTTTATCTGGGCGAACGATAGCAAGCCTGTAATCTATAATTTTATTGATTTCACCACAACACCAAACACCTCCATTGAAATTAATGAAAGCATATATGTGATCCACAGGGAAAGCATATATGTGATCCACCGGGAAAGCATATATGTGATCCACCGGGAAAGCATATAATTATGTGATCCACCGGGAAAAGCATATATGTGATCCACCGGGAAAGCATATATGTGATCCACCGGGAAAGCATATATGTGATCCACCGGGAAAGCATATATGTGATCCACCGGGAAAGCATATATGTGATCCACCGGGAAAGCATATATGTGATCCACGGGAAAGCATATATGTAATCCACCGGGAAAAGCATATATGTGATCCACCGGGAAAGCATATATGTGATCCACCGGGAAAGCATATATGTGATCCACCGGGAAAGCATATATGTGATCCACCGGGAAAGCATATATGTGATTCACCGGGAAAGCATATATGTGATCCACCGGGAAAGCATATTATGTGATCCACCGGGAAAGCATATATGTGATCCACCGGGAAAGCATATATGTGATCCACCGGGAAAGCATATATGTGATCCACCGGGAAAGCATAATTATATGTGATCCACCGGGAAAGCATATATGTGATCCACCGGGAAAGCATATATGTGATCCACCGGAAAGCATATATGTGATCCACCGGGAAAGCATATATGTGATCCACCGGGAAAGCATATATGTGATCCACCGGGAAAGCATATATATGTGATCCACCGGGAAAGCATATATGTGATCCACCGGGAAAGCATATATGTGATTCACCGGGAAAGCATATATGTGATCCACCGGGAAAGCATATAATTATGTGATCCACCGGGAAAGCATATATGTGATCCACCGGGAAAGCATATATGTGATCCACCGGGAAAGCATATAATTATGTGATCCACCGGGAAAGCATATATGTGATCCACCGGGAAAGCATATATATGTGATCCACCGGGAAAGCATATAATGATCCACCGGGAAAGCATATATGTGATCCACCGGGAAAGCATATATGTGATCCACGGGAAAGCATATATGTGATCCACCGGGAAAGCATATATGTGATCCACCGGGAAAGCATATATGTGATCCACCGGGAAAGCATATTATGTGATCCACCGGGAAAGCATATATGTGATCCACCGGGAAAGCATATATGTGATTCACCGGGAAAGCATGTATGTGATCCACCGGGAAAGCATATAATTATGTGATCCACCGGGAAAAGCATATATGTGATCCACCGGGAAAGCATATATGTGATCCACCGGGAAAGCATATATGTGATCCACCGGGAAAGCATAATTATATGTGATCCACCGGGAAAGCATATATGTGATCCACCGGGAAAGCATATATGTGATCCACCGGAAAGCATATATGTGATCCACCGGGAAAGCATATATGTGATCCACCGGGAAAGCATATATGTGATCCACCGGGAAAGCATATATGTGATCCACCGGGAAAGCATATATGTGATCCACCGGGAAAGCATATATGTGATCCACCGGGAAAGCATATATGTGATCCACCGGGAAAGCATATAATTATGTGATCCACCGGGAAAGCATATATGTGATCCACCGGGAAAGCATATATGTGATCCACCGGGAAAGCATATTATGTGATCCACCGGGAAAGCATATATGTGATCCACCGGGAAAGCATATATGTGATCCACCGGGAAAGCATATAATGATCCACCGGGAAAGCATATATGTGATCCACCGGGAAAGCATATATGTGATCCACCGGGAAAGCATATATGTGATCCACCGGGAAAGCATATATGTGATCCACCGGGAAAGCATATATGTGATCCACCGGAAGCATATGAGAAGCATATATGTGATCCACCGGGAAAGCATATATGTGATCCACCGGGAAAGCATATTATGTGATCCACCGGAAAGCATATATGTGATCCACCGGGAAAGCATATATGTGATCCACCGGGAAGCATAAAAATCCACCGGGAAGCAGAAGCATATATGTGATCCACAAAGCATATAGAAGATAAATCGGCTTTGGCATCGTTTATTATTTTGAAAGAAATCTAGGAAGGCGTTTTGTTAGCCTAGGGGACAAATTATAATACATTGCTAAACAAGGGCAAAAAACAAGCAATAACCTCAAAACAAATACAGTATAATAATAATAATAATAATAATAACAATAATAATAATAATAATAATAATAATAATAATAAAACAAAAAATAATAATAATAACAATAATACTAATAACAATAATAATAAACAAAAATAATAAATATAACAATAATACTAATAATACTAATAATAATAATAATAATAATAATACTATAATAATAATAATGATAATAATAATAATAATAATAATAATAATAATAACAATAATAATAATAATAATAATAATAACAATAATAATAATAATAATAACCCCCAAGACGTCGGACAAGAAGGTGTTAACCCTCAATGTACCACCGACGTCTGTTATATTCTATTCTAGCAATATTTAGAAGATGTTGTGCAGTTTTTAGAGTTGATTAACCCTTTCAAGCTCCAAAACGTATTTCTTTTCTGTTTTCTAGTAATTATTAGACGATTTTATTCAGATTAGGAAGGGTATATGGAAGTCAGAGGGTTGATTGAGATAGCCTTTACCCTATTAATACCCACAGATCCTTCCAAGGCTGCATAAAATCGTCTTATGGTAGCCAAAATAAACTGCTACAATGCGTCAGAGCTTCAAGGGGTTAAGATAGTTCGAAGCTTTATAATTGCAAGAGATCCTTCCTAGGCTGAGTGAAATCGATTAGTAGTACCTAGAGTAAAATACAAAAATAGATGTCGCCGGTATAGAAGGGGTTAAAGACCTGTCAAGTCAGAGGTGCAGATCGAAAGGCCAAGATTGATTGCTAAACATATTGTATCATATAGTTTATAGAACACACACACACACACACACACACACACACACACACACACACACACACACACACACACACACACACGTTGCATTGACAAACCGCTATTAAATTGGCTTCAACATCCTTTATCTTTGTTTTCGCCTTACAAAAGAATGATTGACTGCAATATGCTATCTCCCATGAATGTCTATTACTAGAAGATAAACTGAATTACCTTAATTTGCTATTTTCTAATCTTGCTCCTATTATAGTCCAGTCATTAAAAGTAGGTCAGAAATCTTAAACCCTAACCTCTAACTCAAAAGGGGTTAGTGCAAATGGGCTGAAAATTTCCACACCTACGCCTTGGTTGACTCTTTTCCCAACGGTAGAAATATTAGTTCGATAACTAAAGTATATCTTGAGTTACAAGAGGTTAAATTTGGCATTTTTAGCCTATCTAAATTGAACAGGTTATAGAGTATGGCAAAAATATACCTCAGGGTTGCTATCCCCATGTTTCCTCTACTCTTAGAAAATACGATAACTTTCCTTGCTGTTTTCTGTCTATTCTTTGACGATTGTATTCATATTAGGAAGGGTTATATGGAAGTCATTGGGTTAAGGGGTTTTTAGTTGATTCCCTAGACTTCCATCAAACTTAAAATTACTCCCCCTAGACCCCCTTTCAAGATAAATTTGTACATTTTTCGGTAGAAAAATGTCCCGATTCCCCTTAAATTACAGGCTCGCTATCGCTCGCCAGGAAAAAATCGACACCTAAATGGCACGAATGGTCTTAAAATTGACAGAAATGGGGCGAGGGTTCTTAAAATCGCCAAACTAATGGGGCGAACGTGTTAAAACCTCAAAAGCAATGGGGCTAAACATGAGGGAGAAAGGGGTCCAGAAAAAAATCCTCCCGGTGGAAATCTGCCCTTAATATTATTTTTATTAATCTCACCACCACACCCCCAATGAAATTAATTAAAGTATATATGATCCACCGGGATTCGAACCCGGGTTATCACACACATATTTTTGCCACCTTAACCATTACACCACCAGGACGGTGGTGTCTTAACTGTGACAGTCTTTACCCTTATAATTCCCACATGTGCTTTTGGAAACGGCATACACGCGTCTAATGATCGGCAGAACAAACTGTCAAATGCTTCTTAACCCCTTCTGTACCGGCGACGTCTTTTTCATTATTATTCTAGCTATATTTAGAGGACTTTGTGCAGTATTTAAGAAGAATCTAAAGCAGTAAATAAATATTGTTCAGGGAGATAGTTCGAATTCTGTTCATTGCTTGAGACCTCTTTTAAGGAGAGGTTTCCACTTGAGGGATTTTTTTTCCTTGACTCCTTTCTCCCTCATGTATAGCCCCATTGCTTTTCTATTTTTAAGACGTTCGCCCCATTATGTTGACGATTTTAAGAACTTTCGACCCATTTCTGTCAATTTTAAGACCTTTCGTGCCATTTAGGTGTTGATTTTATCCTGGCGAGCGATAGCGAGCCTGTAATTTAAGAGGAACCGGCCTTCAGCCGGGAAATTTTTCTACCGAAAAATGTACAAATTTATCTTGAAAGGGGCTCAAGGGGGTGTAATCTTAAGCTTGATGGATACCTAGAGACCAAACTAAAAACCTCCCCTTAAACTGAATAAAATCGTCTAATAGTAGCCAGATTAAAGTTAAAAGGATGGTGAGGTACAGCAGAGGTTAAGGACTGGAAACCTCTGACCAAGTTGGGACCTCGTATAAAGAAATGTATACTTCAATCACCAAGAAGAGAGTTAGACTGTTGGAGACAATGAAACTACGAAGATCGGGGTCATGATAATGGCTAGTAGGGGAAGAGGAGAACGAACACAAGTAATGAAAGAATGCTGATGAAGGAGGTAGATAGGAAATGGAAGAGGAGGAGGAGGAGTAGGAGGAGGAAATGAGAGAAACAGTAAGATAAGAGAAGAATAGGAGAAGGAAGGAAGGAGAGAACAAGGAAAATAAGAAAAGAGGAGAGAAATAGGAAGATAATCGAAGAAAAGGAAAATAGAAGAAAAGGAGGAGGAGGAGGAGGAGGAGGAGGAGGAGGAGGAGGAGGAGGAGGAGGAGGAGGAGGAGGAGGAAGAAGACAAGGAGGTACAGAAGGACGCTACGAAAGAAGAAAAAGAGAAAGAGGTTTATGATAAGCAAGATCTTCCATTCTCACGGTGATTCTAAAGTGTTTGTCATTCTTACAACTGGTGAGGAGCCCACTCTCTTGTTTACCTTCAAGCTCACCCGTTTATTTTATGCAACACACCTCGGTCCAGGCGTATAAACAGCTGAATACATTGTTTGTACACTTCCATGTGATAAATTTGTATTCTTATTCCATTCGGTACCGGCGACATCCTTTGCGTCATATTCTGGCAACTATTAGACGATTTAGTTCAGTTTAAAAAGGACCTCCAACAATTAACAGGCTAATTCGAACTATTCCTCACTTAAGGGGAGGCAGACCGTTTTACTGGACCCCCTTCTCCCTAATGTTTAGCCCCACTAGTTTTGAGATTATAAAACGTTCGGCCCATTAGTTTGGCGATTTAAACACCTTTCGCCCCATTTTCTTGTCAATTTTAAGACCTTTCGTGCCATTTAGGTGTCGATTATTTCCTGGCGAGCGATAGCGAGCCTGCAATTTTAAGAGGAACCGGCCTTCGGCCGGGAATTTTTTCTGCCAAAAAATGTACAAATTTAGCATGAAGGGGGGTCTAGGGGGTATTTTTCTAAGCTTGATGGAGGTCTAGGGAGGAAACTAAAAAATATATGATTACATGAATTAATAGACCAAACAAACGGTCAGTCTCCCCTTAACCCATTTTACTACGACAGATCCTTATTTAGCTGCACATAGTCGTCTATATATAACTGTTCCCGGCATTGTGTAATACTTGCATTATGCAAATCACAGGGCGGTAAAGAATACACGTCCATGACTATATTTATGTAGGTGACTGAACAAACTACACACACACACACACTCACACATACCCACACACCCTTACTGAAACCCACACTGACACACCCACATTGACACACACAGGCAAACATCTTAAAATCTTAACACTAATTGAGCTAAACATAAGGAGAAGGGAATCTAAAAAAGCGGCTCATGTCCCCTTTACAAGACAGTGAGAAGGCTAGTCATGCATCCTGTTGTCAACCCACTCTCGCCAATCGCATTACTGACAAGAATCTCATGCATCCTTTATGACGCTACTGTGTGTTTATTTAATTAATATAAGCACCATTCGAGGAGGAGTACTTTATCGACTACGCTCCGCAGATAGCTTCATACACACATATATCACAAATACACGTGAGCCACTAAATGTTTTTAATCTCTCAGTGGGGTTCGAACCGCCGACCATCAGGACGATAGCCGACGCTTTAATCAACTACACCACGGCAGTCTACTGTGGTGTAGTTGATTAAAGCGTCGGCTATCGTCCTGATGGTCGGCGGTTCGAACCCCACTGAGAGATTAAAAAAAAAAAAAAAAAAAAAAAAAATATATATATATAATATATACCGGTATATATATATATATATATATATATAATCTGAAGAAGCTATCTACGAAACGTTGTCAATAAAGTGTTCATCGAATGTTTTTTATGGCAATGTTTTTACTTATTTTAACATTATTGTTTGATGTTTATTTTTTGAGATCCTACTTCAATACAAGATATTATGCCGTGTGGGCCAATCGGCTCTCTGCAGACTCCCGTTTTCTTATGTTCTTATGTACAGACAGTCAAATATCTTTAATTTGGCTCTCTGTGTCTCTTTTTTACTTTGAGAGAGACACTCGTTACAGACAGCCTGCCTTTTGTCTCCTTCATACACATAGAAAGAAAAAGGGAAAACAGCTGAAGAGTATGTACGGTCACGCTAATAAGTCATGTCTCAGTTGTGATTACGTTTGGCTCGCTCTGTGCTGTATTAATGTCTGTCAGATGTTGAATAGGATGGGTAAGTGTAGGAGCATGTTTGTATATCTCACTTGAAATGAATAAGTCAAGTTTGGATATTGCTGATACCAATTATTGATCGAAATATACTTCGACATCACTTATTAGCGCGATTGTACCCGTGTTCAGAGCAAGACATGGGGACTGGGCTGGGGGCAATGATGATGCCTTTGATAATAGTGGATGGCTAATTATTGAAACAGGACTGATAGAAGCAAAAGATAGAACAATGCTATATGATAGGTGTTGGGTAAGGAAGGAACGGATAATAGGACATAAAAATGATAGAAGCAAATGATAGAACAAGAAGATATGATAGGTGTTGGGTAAGGAAGGAACGGATAATAGGAACAGGAATGATAGAAGCAAATGGTAGAAGTACAAAATATGATAGGTGTTGGATAATATATCTTTGATAATAGTGAACGAATAATTGAAACAGGACTGATATAGAAGCAAGAGATAGAAAAAGAAGATATGATAGGTGTTAAGTAATGATGAAGCCTTTGATAATAGTGAACGTATGATTGAAACAGGACTGATAGAAGAAAAATATAGACACAGAAGATATGATAGGTGCTGGGTCAAGAAGGAACAGAGAACACAATGATAGGCGTTGGGTAATGACGGGGAGAAAGAAAAACGGGGGGAGACCAATTTGAGTGTACTAGGCTAAAGAGAGAGAGAGAGAGAGAGAGAGAGAGAGAGAGAGAGAGAGAGAGAGAGAGAGAGAGAGAGAGAGAGAGAGAGAGAGAGAGAGAGAGAGAGAGAGAGAGAGAGAGAGAGAGAGAGAGAGAGAGGTGTGTGGTGGGCAGGGGGTAGAGTAGTAGTTTATAAGATACCGCTAATTACGATGAGAGTAGGGTTGCTGATCACACAGATAACATAAAACCAGGAATGATATGAGATCGGGAGGAGGAGGAGGAGGAGGAGTAGAAGGCGAAGTAGGAGGAAGAGGAGGAGAAGGCGAAGTAGGAGGATGAGGAGGAGGAGGAGTAGAAGGCGAAGTAGGAGGATGAGGAGGAGGAGGAGTAGAAGGCGAAGTAGGAGGATGAGGAGGAGAAGGCGAAGTA
>CM064495.1:5214507-5231390 GCA_032716605.1 Paralithodes platypus
TTGCCCCATTGTTTTGACGATTTTAAGAACTTTCGACCCATTTCTGTCAAGTTTAAGACCTTTCGTGCCATTTAGGTGTCGATTGTATCGTGGCGAGCGATAGCGAGCCTGTTAGTTAAGAGGAACCGGCTTTCAGCCGGGAAATTTTTCTACCGAAAAATGTACAAATTTATCTTGAAAGGGGGTCTAGGGGGGTGTAATTTTAAGCTTGATGGAGGTCTAGGGAACAAACTAAAACCCCCCCTTAAAACATCATCCACGAAGACCAACAAACATTGTTCACTCCTTCCAACACTTATTACTTGCAAAAGAAAGTAAGACTCAATCAATCAATCAATCACAATTGATTATGTGTTCATTTATTTGTTTGACTTGCCTTCACAGACCTCCATCAAGCTTTAAAAAAAAATATATAAACAAAATAAAAAAATAAATACCCCCTTAGAGCTATATGCGTGTAATTTTTCGGTATAAAAATGCTCCTCCTATAATTGCAGACTCGCTATCGCTCACCAGGATAATATCGACACCTAAATTGCACGAAAGGTCTTAAAATCGCCAAACTAACGGGATTAACGTCTTAACTAAAATGCGGATAAATATGAGGGATAAGGTGGTCCAGCAACCCTCATCCTAATACTATTGGATTACATATCATTACCTTCATATGCTGATGATTAAGGAGGGAGAGAGAGAGAGAGAGAGAGAGAGAGAGAGAGAGAGAGAGAGAGAGAGAGAGAGAGAGAGAGAGAGAGAGAGAGAGAGAGAGAGAGAGAGAGAGAGAGAGAGAGAGAGAGAGAGAGAGAGAGAGAGAGAGAATGTGTTAACCTAAAATGTATTGTGCACATATAGAGAAAGAGAGGTGAAGGAGAAAGAAGAGAGAGAGAGACGGAGAATGAGGTGGAGGAGGAGGGAGGGAGGAGGAAAGAGAGACGGATAATTAGGTGGAGAAGGAGGGAGGGTGAGTGGATGGAGGTGGAGAAGGAGGAAGAGGAGGAGAAGCAGATAGAGAATGAGGTGGAGGAGGAGAGGGAGGAAGAGGGGGAGGAGAAGGAGGAAGAAGAAGAGAGACGGACGGGGAAGGGGGAGGAGGAGGAGGAGCAGAGACTGAGGTGGTGGATGAGTAGAAGAGGCAGAGAGTGAGGAAGAGGAGGACAAGGATGAGGGGGGGGGGGGGAGAGGAGGAGGAGGAGGGGAGGCAGTCAGAGAATGTGGTGGAGAAGGGGAAAATAGGAGGAGGAGAAGCAGAAGAGACAGATGGAGAATGAGGTGGAAGAGAAGAATAAGGAGGAGGAGGAGGAGTACAAAGGAGTACAAAGGAAATCAAGCAACAACAGATCTAGTGACCCTTCTAGGCTGCTTGTCCTCCAAAACACTGAGGATCAAGTGTCCAAACAGTGGTTTAGAGTGGGTAAGGGAACATTGGAAAGGGACCTACTGCCCTGGAACTAATGTCCGTTTCAGGACTAGGAAGTTAGTAGGGGACATATGGGTTAGTAACTGAGGGGAGGATAAAATAAAGTTATTCATTTACAAACGCAGTCAGCAGTCAGTCGCGGGTTTGATGCGAGATATTTGTCTAGGCGGAGTTTAAATGAATCAACGGTGCTGCAGTCTATAACGTCTCGGGGAAGCCCATTCCACAAGTTGACAACTCGATTGAAGAAGAAATTCTTAGATTCGTGTGAGTTAAAAGATTTACCAATAATTTTGCAACCGATTCCCCGCGTGTAATTAGATTGGTCGATAGTGAAGTACTTACTACAGTTCATATTGTCGATGCCTCTGATGATTTTGAACACTTGAATTAAGTCACCTCTTAATCTGCGCTGGGTTAAAGGAAATAGATTTAATTCTCTAAGACGCTCTTCGTATGGTTTGTTCTTTAGGCTAGGTATCATTTTGGTAACTCTACGTTGAACTCGTTCTAGCTTGTTTATGTCTTTTTGGTAATAAGGGCACCAGCATTGAACGCAGTACTCCAGAAGAGGGCGGACTAAGGAATTGTAAAGGGTTAGGATAACGTCTTTGGATTTATGCTCAAATGACCTGCCTATAAAGCCAATTATTTTGTTTGCCTTCTTAACAACTTCTGAACATTGTTGACTCGGTTTTAGGTTAGGTTAGGTTAGGTTTTAGGTTAGGTTAATGAGGAGGAGGAGGAGGTGGAAGAGGAGGAGGAGGAGGAGGAGGGAGCAGAACCAGACAGAGGAGGAGAAGGAGGAGAGAAACAGACAAACAGACAGACAGAGAACGAGGTGGAGGTTGGGCTAGTAAAGTAATGTGTGTATGAATGAGATGGATGCGACAGGAGTGGCAAGGTTGTCATGGATGTGACAGGAGTGGCAAGGTTGTCATGGATGTGACAGGAGTGGCAAGGTTGTCATTGAGCAAAACAGTGTTGCCTGGAGATTATTCGTCTAGGTGTAAAAAGGAGACAAATGGCTATATCTTTAATGCAACAAGTTACTTTTCTTCATATAGCTTGTTCTTTAACCTGTATACTGACTAATAAGGTTTTCTGCGTCTTCTTAATTTATTTTTAATATTTTGTTCGAATCCCGAGAGGACTATATGCTTTCATTAGTTTATTCGGGTGTGTAATTAATGATTAATGTTAAGAACGGGGCGTTATTTAATTTAGGGTCAGGAATGGCAGGCTTCTCCAGTTAGCTCAGTGAAAGATAAAATAATGCTCAGGTACGATTTGTGTACGGGAGAGCCAGAGTATTTAAAAAAAAAATAAATAAAAAAAAAAAAAAATAAAAAAAAATGAGGTCAGAAACTTGCAATAATACTCTCTCTCTCTCTCTCTCTCTCTCTCTCTCTCTCTCCTCTGATCACCAATATGCCTTTGCCCACCACTTCCATCCTATAACTGGTATGCCACGAAGAGAAATGCATTGACGCTAAACTTGTTGTTCTTGTCATTATAATCTGGATATTACTAGACGATGTTATCCAGCTTAGGGAGGACGTGTAACAATATTATGCCTTCAAACTATCTTCATTATCCATGTTTTTTTCTACCACGGTTTCCTCCTAAGTTGGATAAAATCGTCTAAACATAGCTGGAATAACACAAAATACATCCTCGGTAAGGAAGGGGTTAAAGGCGGTGTCACAAGAGCGCATTTTCAGGCAATTTTCGACGAGCAAGTTATTTTTCTCGTACTATTTTGAGGCTCGAACGAATTGAAATCGGAAAATAGACCGCAGATATATGTTGTTAGCTAGTTTAATAGACCGCAGGTATATGTTGTTAGCTAGTTTAATAGACCGCAGGTATATGTTGTTAGCTAGTTTAATAGACCGCAGGTATATGTTGTTAGCTAGTTTAATAGACCGCAGGTATATGTTGTTAGCTAGTTTAATAGACCGCAGGTATATGTTGTTAGCTAGTTTAATAGACCGCAGGTATATGTTGTTAGCTAGTTTAATAGACCGCAGGTATATGTTGTTAGCTAGTTTAATAGACCGCAGGTATATGTTGTTAGCTAGTATAATAGACCGCAGGTATATGTTGTTAGCTAGTTTAATAGACCGCAGGTATATGTTGTTAGTTAGTTTAATAGACCGCAGGTATATGTTTTAGCTAGTTTAATAGACCGCAGGTATATGTTGTTAGCTAGTTTAATAGACCGCAGGTATATGTTGTTAGCTAGTTTAATAGACCGCAGGTATATGTTGTTAGCTAGTATAATAGACCGCAGGTATATGTTGTTAGCTAGTTTAATAGACCGCAGGTATATGTTGTTAGCTAGTTTAATAGACCGCAGGTATATGTTGATAGCTAGTTTAATAGACCGCAGGTATATGTTGATAGCTAGTTTAATAGACCGCAGGTATATGTTGTTAGCTAGTTTAATAGACCGCAGGTATATGTTGTTAGCTAGTTTAATAGACCGCAGGTATATGTTGTTAGCTAGTATAATAGACCGCAGGAATATGTTGTTAGCTAGTTTAATAGACCGCAGGTATATGTTGTTAGCTAGTTTAATAGACCGCAGGTATATGTTGTTAGCTAGTATAATAGACCGCAGGTATATGTTGTTAGCTAGTTTAATAGACCGCAGGTATATGTTGTTAGTTAGTTTAATAGACCCGCAAGGTATATGTTGTTAGCTAGTTTAATAGACCGCAGGTATATGTTGTTAGCTAGTTTAATAGACCGCAGGTATATGTTGTTAGCTAGTTTAATAGACCGCAGGTATATGTTGTTAGCTAGTATAATAGACCGCAGGTATATGTTGTTAGCTAGTTTAATAGACCGCAGGTATATGTTGTTAGCTAGTTTAATAGACCGCAGGTATATGTTGATAGCTAGTTTAATAGACCGCAGGTATATGTTGATAGCTAGTTTAATAGACCGCAGGTATATGTTGTTAGCTAGTTTAATAGACCGCAGGTATATGTTGTTAGCTAGTTTAATAGACCGCAGGTATATGTTGTTAGCTAGTATAATAGACCGCAGGAATATGTTGTTAGCTAGTTTAATCATTGTGGAACTCAAATTTTCAACCTGCCACAATACATACTCTTAAAGATTAAGGGGTGGGGGGGGGGGGTTTCCTGCTTTTTTTCCTCTTTCTCTCCCTTTCTCTCTTTCTCTGGCTTGTATCCATTCGGCATTGTATTGAGAAATCCGGCTTCGCCCGAGACATTTTTCTATCGAAAAATGTACAAATTTGGCTTGCTGTCAAAACAAAAAATATATATATGCTGGCTCGCTACCGCTCGCCAGGAAAACATTAACTCCTGGATGGGGGTAAACATCTTCAAACAGTAGGGTGAATGGGGCCGAATGGATACAAGCCAAAGAGAGAGGGAGAGAAAGAGAAAAAACGCAGGTGACCTCCCTTAACGGTAAAATCTTTCGTATAACACCGCCTTAATAATTTTGTCTGCGTTTCATGAACTTTGACACAGCCACACCTTGTTTGGTTAGTTGTTGCTTCATGTTTGTATAAAAGCATATTGTACCTTATAGGTGTATGTGTTAATATTAATGGTATTTATGTGCTTGTAAGCATTCAATTATTGACGGCAAAATTCTGCCTGAATTGTTTTTTTTTCTCTCTCTCTCTCTCTCTCTCTCTCTGTATATATATAAAGTACATTGCTTTTCTTTTCTTACGTTTAATGATATTTAGATTAGGGTCACAATATTATTTATACTTGGATATGTTTTGCGTTAGAATTATATTGAGACATGCTTGTTATACAAATAATTAATATTTTGATGTGGAGATAATTCTGCTTGTGGATTCGGTGCGAGGGGAATTATCAGATTTGATCTACAAATATACGGTGTATATAATGTGGATACAAGTGTTCTTTTGATATATTAAAACTATATACTTTATCCTATGGTTCAATGGTATATTAGCAGGACATGAGTGTTTACATAATTATCTGTTATTAAGGGGAGGCTGGCCGTTTGTTTGGTCTATTCATTAATTTATTCATATATTTTTGTTAGTTTCCTCCCTAGACCTCCATCAAGCTTAGAAAAACACCCCCTAGACCCCTCTTCAAGATAAATGTGAACATTTTTCGGTAAAAGAATTTCCCGGCCGAAGGCCGGTTCCTCTTAAAATTGCAGGCTCGTTTTCGCTCGCCAGGAAAAAATCGACACCTAAATGGCACGAAAGGTATTACAATTGACAAGGAAATGGGGCGAAAGGTATTAAAATCGCCAAACTAATGGGCCGAACGTCTGATCATTTCAAAACTAGTGGGGCTAAACATTAGGGAGAAGTGGGTCCAGAAAAACGGTCTGCCTCCCCTTAAGTTACTAACACAAACTAATAGCCCAAATCCAATATGAAACCTCTTGTAATGAAACACAAGATACACAAGTAAGCAATGACTGTCTGACTGACCACCACCCAAGAAAAACGAAAAAGAAAAAAAAACGAAAAAAAAAAAAAAAAATAGAAGGCAGCCTGCTTACATTACTGAAATGTGTGTGGACATGCAGTAATGGAAGTAATGGTCACTCTTCTGTAAATCTAAAATGGCTTACTTAAGGGGAGGTTTTGAGTGTGTTTCCCAGACTTCCATCAAGCTTGAAATTACACCCCCTTGACTCCCTTTCAAGATAAAGTTTTACATTTTTCGGTAGAAAAATGTCCCGGCCGAAGGCCGATTCCTCTTAAATTACAGGCTCGCTATCGCTCGCCAGGATTTTTTTTGACACCTAAATGGTATGAAAGGTCTTAAAAGTGACATAAATGGGGTGAAACTTCTTAAAATCGCCAAACTAATGGGGCGAACGTCTTAAAACTTCAAAAGCAATGGGGCTAAATATAAGGGAGAAAGGGGTAAAGAAAAAAATCCCTCAAGTGGAAATCTCCCCTTAAGAATGGGAAAGGGGTGGGACCTTCTATTTTGTTTTCTTTTTTTTTGTCCCATGAAGAGAACACACACACACACACACACACACACACACACACACACACACACACACACACACACACACACACACTCTCGGCAATAGAACACTATAATGAAGCTTGTAAAATCGCTGGTGCCGGTTTAGAACCAGTATTCGGATGATTTTTTGTTTTCTGTCAAGTTTGTGTCAGGAATAGTTGAGCTCCCCCTGATAACAATAACAAAAGAAAACGGGGCAGTGAACATTAACCCTTATAGAAGCACCGATGACTCATATATTTCTTGTGTTCTGGCTATTAGTAGACGATTTTATTCAGCTTAGGAAGGGTGCATGTACGTCAGAGGGTTAATAAGAGATAGTCCTCACCCTTAGCATTCACTCAGATCCTTTCTAAGCTGTATTACATCGCCTAGTGCTAGCCAGAAGACACTGCGTCGTGTTATTTCAAGGGTTAACTAGTAAATCCCAGTAACTTAAGGGGAGATATCTACTTGAGGGATTTTTTTCTGGACTCCTTTCTCCCTCATGTTTAGCCCCCATTGCTTTTGAGTTTTTAAGATGTTCACCCAATTATATTGACGATTTTAAGAACGTTCGCCCGATTTCTGTCAATTTTAAGACCTTTCGTACCATTTAGGTGTCGATTTTTTCCTGGCGAGCGATAGCGAGCCTGTAAGTTAAGAGGAATTGGCCTTCGGCCTGGACATTTTTCTACCGAAAAATGTACAAATTTATCTTGAAAGGGGGTCAAGGGGTTTTAATTTTAAGCTTGATGGAGGTCTAGGGAATAAACTAAATACCTCCCCTTAATCATGTTGTAGCTCGTAACAATAGTTCCGTGTTGTCATATAATTTGTCCAGATAATCCTCCTGTCAATGAATGTTATGGTCAGAACGAGATGCACAGTCGCGGTCAGGGATACATGAACACCACCTAATTATCGCTCTCTCTCTCTCTCTATACACACATATATATACTGTCTCTCTCTCTCTCTATATATATATACTGTATATATAATCAAATATGAGCGGTAACTGGTTTATCAAAGTAATTTGAGTTTAATCAGTCGAGTAGTTCGCCGATGCACCATTAATTATAGTTACAAAAAAGGTCCAGCAATTCCTGAGCACGACCTGACTTTAGGCTTACATAGTAGCATTTAAGGGGAGGTATCTAGTTTGTTCTCTAGACTTCCATCAAGCTTAAAATTACACCCCCCTAAACCCCCTTTCAAGATATATTTGAACATTTTTCGGTAGAAGAATGTCCCGGCCGAAGGCCGATTTCTCATAAATTACAGGCTCGCTATCGCTCGCCAGGAAAAAATCGACACCTGATTGACACGAAAAGTCTTAAAATTGACAGAAATGGGGCGAACGTTCTTAAAATCGCCAAACTAATGGGGCGAACGTCTTTAATATATCAAAAGCAATGGGACTAAACCTGAGGGAGAAAGGGGTCCAGAATAAAATATCTCAAGTGGAAATTTCCCCGTAACCCAAACTCTTGATGGCAGAAGAAGTATATAATTATCTTACGAGGGCTTTTTTTCCGTCAAATATTAATTGTGTATACATGATTGGGCTCTCTTCCTGTAACATCAGAAATTAGATATACTTCAGCTGACGGTAGATTGATTCCCCTGGTAGATAGATGCTTTATCGATACTTATGGGGGGTCACCATTTTTTTTTTTTTTTTTATCTTTCTCTCCTTTTCTCTCTTTCACTGGCTTGTATCCATTCGGCCCCATTCAGCCAACTGTTTTAAGACGTTTATCCCCATCCAGGTGTCGATTTATTCCTGGCAAGCGATAGCGAGCCAGCATTGTAGGACACATTTTTCTATCGAAAAATTTACAAATTTAGCTTGCTGTCAAAATAAAAACAAATATATATGCTGGCTCGCTACCACTCGCCAGGAAAATATTGAGACTTGGATTGGGATAAACGTCCTAAAACAGTATGCTGAAAGGGGCCGAATGGATACAAGCTAAAGAGAGAGGAAGATTAAAAAAAAAAAAAAAAAAGCGAGGTGGGCTCCCTTAACTAATACAGGGGCTTCTACATTTGTGTGGGTTGTTACCACTGTTTACTTCCTCGAATGGAACGTCACAAAGGTCCACTAACTCCAGGTACAGTCAACCTGTTTAATCCGCGGAGTCTCAGATATTTTAGTTATGCAATGTTATGTTTTGAGCTTAAGGGGAGATTTCAAATTGACGGACTTTTTTCTTGACCCCTTTCTCCCTCATGTCTAGCCCCATTGCTTTTGATATTTTAAGACGTTTGCCCCATTAGTTTGGTGATTTTTAAGAATTTCCGCCCCATTCTGTCAATTTTAAGACCTTTCGTGCCATTTAGGTGTCGATTTTATCCTGGCGACCCCCTTTCAAGATACATTTGTACATTTTTCGGTAGAAAAATGTCCCGGCCGATTACTCTTAAATTACAGGCTCGCTATCGCTCGCCAGGATAAAATCGACACCTAAATGGCACGAAAGGTCTTAAAATTGACAGAAGGGGGCGGAATTTCTTAAAAATCACCAAACTAATGGGGCAAACGTCTTAAAATCTCAAAAGCAATGGAGCTAGACTTGAGGGAGAAAGGGGTCAAGAAAAAAGTCCCTCAAGTGGAAATCTCCCCTGAACTTATTATGCGTGTTATCTTATCAGTCGAGCTTCTTACAAGTTTCTGACCAGACCAGATGGCTGGAGTAAAAGATGAGACAGAAGAGTAATTGGACAGAGGAAGAACAAGCTGAGAAGTACAGTAGAAGATTGAAAGTTCTCGGACTCCACCAAGTAACAAGTTTCGGTAGGAAGGAAAGAGCTATATATATGTATGTAACCGGACTGAAGACGTGTGTTTTTTTAAGAGGTGTGGTTATTGGACGCACTGAACTTGCATTGAAGTAAATCAGGGTTGAGAGAGAGAGAGAGAGCGAGAGAGAGAGAGAGAGTAATAATAAAAAATCAACCTATCATGTTTTATATACATTTTCTTATCGTAATGAAAGGGATTCAAAGCTTAAATTAATTCATGTTTATTTATACAAACTAAAATCATCTCCATAATGATAAATACTGATCCTAATTGCTTAGCATTAAACGGAGTCCGTCTCATTAATTCTACTGGTTTGTTAAAGCAAAATAGGTATTTACCTAATTGTATTTACCTAATTGTATTTACCTAATTGTATTTACCTAATTGTATTTACCTAATTGTATTTACCTAATTGTATTTACTTAATTGTATTTACCTAATTGTATTTACCTAATTATATTTACCTAATTGTATTTACCTAATTGTATTTACCTAATTATATTTACCTAATTGTATTTACCTAATTGTATTTACCTAATTGTAGTATACAGTAGTTGAGCTTTTTAGACTCGTATTGTCCCACTTCCTGAGTTACAATTATCTAACTTTGCCTTAAATCTAACTTTGGTGTGTGTGTAATAATAATAATAATAATAATAAACGGTTTATTAAAGAATGGCAGCCTCATGAGCTGAAAATACACATTTTACAATTTAGTGGATGAACATGAGATGTACAGATATGAGGATGGTAAGCTCAGTTTACAAACAAAATAAATAAATACAATAATGATGCATGTGCAGAATACAAATTATCATAAAATAACCATGAGAGTAAGTGATATACAGTACATATACACATTTATTTACTTACTCACATACAGAACATACGTGTGTGTGTGTGTGTGTGAACTGTTGATTTGAATGACATTAATGCATTATTATTACACATCAATAATCCTAATTAAGACGTTTTTCAAAATGACTTAAACTCTTTAATGTATTATTGCATTATATATAATACGCAACGGAAGCGCTCAAGGGGAGATTTTAAATGATCTAGATATTTTTTTAATGTATTTAGTATTTTATTGTTTTTTTAGTTTCTCTAGCAATGATAAAAACTCTTAACCCCTTCTGTACCGCGACGTCTTTTTAATTTTATTCTGGCTATATTTAGACGATTGTGCGCAGCTTGAGAAGGATCTGTGGTAGTTAAAACGATGAAGTGAGATGCTTTTAATTATATTCTGGCCACTATTAGACGATGTTGTACAGCTTAGGAAGGACGTTTACTCATTAAGGGGAGATTTCCACTTGAGGGATTATTTTCTTTACCCCTTTCTCCCTCATGTTTAGCCCCATTGCTTTTGAGCTTTTAAGACGTTCGCCCCATTAGTTTGGCGATTTTAAGAACCCTCGCCCCATTTCTGTCAATTTTAAGACCATTCGTGCCATTTAGGTGTCGATTTTTTCCTGGCGAGCCTGTAATTTAAGGGGAATCGGCTTTCAGCCGGGAAATTTTTCTACCGAAAAATGTACAAATTTATCTTGAAAGGGGCTCAAGGGGGAGTAATTTTAAGTTTGATGGAAGTCTAGGGAATCAACTAAAAACCTCCCCTTAACATTGAGGGTTACGCGTCCAAATTTCTAATACCCTGAAACTCGCAAGTGGCCAATTCAGTACAACGCCGGTACCTTCTTCATTTGTTTCTGGCTAGCATTAGATAATTACATTCAGCTTAGTAAGAACCTTTATAAATTTACCATGAAAGGTGTGTGTGTGTGGGGGGAGGGGGGGGGGGGGGTATTCCTTTTTATTAGCTACAAGGAAGTCTAGGAACGCATTTTTGTTAGCCTAGGGGACACACTAAACTACATAGGTCGCAAATGGTCCAAACAACAACACCAACAACAACATCGCTATTATCAATCAAGCACGTTCCAAAAACGCACCTAGCTATCTTGGGAGCGCGGCGGGAACAAAATGGCGCGCGGAGCCGTGTTGACCTCAATAATTTCCAGCGACAAATCATCCCGGTGACCTTTCTTCGGTGAATTGTTTTGACCCTGGCGGCGATGACGTGGCGGTCGGCGATTGGTCCGTGCCACGCGACCACCTGCGTATACAGTACGTACCTCTTTTTATGCAGGACCTCCCCTTGGTGTGGACGTGTTTGCCTAGTTTAGTTTCTCTGTTTGTGGAGGTTACCCGGGAGATATGTAAGTTGATAAGTAAATAGCTAGAAAAAGAGATCATGAAAAAGATAGATACACAGATAGATAGATAGCTAAATACGTGTTTTCCTCTTAGTTTCTCTGTTTGTGGAGGTTACCCAGAAAGATATGTAAGTAGTTGAGTAAATAGATAGAAACCGAGATTATATAAAAGATAGATAATGAAAATAGATATAGAAAAAGATAGATACGTAGTTTCTCTGTTTGTGGAGGTTACCCAGAGATATATTTTAAGTAGACAGATAGAAATAGAGATTATATAAAAAGATATATATATATATATATAATGAAAAAGATAGGTAGATAGGTAAGTACGTGTTATCCTCGTAGTTTCTCTGCTTGTGGAGGTTACCCAGAGATATATGAAAGTAGATAAGTAGATAGATAGAAACAGAGATTATATACAAATATAGATAATGACAAATATAGATAGATAATGAAAAAGATAGATACATAGATAGATATATACGTATTTTCCTCGTAGTTTCTCTGTTTGTGTAAGTTACCCAGAGATATATTACAGTATAAGTAGATAGATAGAAACAGATTATATACATAAATATAGATAATGAAACAGATAGATACAGCGATAGATGGCAAACCAACACCAATTCACTTCCACATCTTTAAGGGGGTCAACGTTTTTTTTTTTTTATCTTTCTCTCCTTCTCTCTTTTCCCCTGGCTTGTATCCATTCGGCCCCATTCAGCCAACTGTTTTAAGACGTTTATCTCCATCCAGGTGTCGATTTCTACATGGCGAGAGATAGCGAGCCAGCATTGTATGGAAAAATCCGGCTTCAATATTATTCTATCGAAAAATATACAAATTTAGTTGGCTGTCAAAACAAATATATATTATATGCTGGCTCGCTAACGCTCGCCAGGAAAATATTGACACCTGGATGGGGATAAACGTCTTAAAATAGTAGGCTGAATGAGGCCGAATGGATACAAGCCAAGGAGTTCCAAGGAGTTACACGGAATAGTTAGTATCTCAGAGACCTTGAGGTCCATTCCGAGGAGATACTGGAAGTGGAAGGAGAGAGACTGTTTAGTGCACTACACTCTTTACAGAGTGTGCAAAGTAATATCTACTTTTTGAATTGCTCTACTGAAGATCTATTTACAACTTCGGAGGGAGGTTTGTTCCAGGTAGAACAGATCTTATATGTGAAAAAGTTGCCACAGATACTAGTGCTGAACCTTTTCAATTCTAATTTCCAGCCATGGTTGCGTGTTGTATTCACATTGAGGCTAAACATTTTGCTATAATCCACATTGTCAAACCCATTAAGTATATTCAAAACTCGTAGTCTACGGGTCTCCAACGGGAAGAGATCAAGAGCTCTCAACCGGTCCTCATCTCAAGAATTGAGAGAGAAAGAGAAAAAAAGCGAGGTGTGCTCCCTAAAGAAATCACCGTCTTATATACGAGACACCCGGACACACACACACACACACACGCGCACACACACACACCTTGAAGCTAATACCCAGGCAATCTATTCCGTTGTACAAGGTCTTCAAAGCAACATGGTGGCGGTTAGGGGATGAGGAAGTGAATGAGAGAGAGAGAGAGAGAGAGAGAGATAGCGAGAACAAGACAGAGCGAGAGAGAGAGAGAGAGCCAGAGCAAGAGCGAGAGAGAGAGAGAGAGAACAAGACAGAGCGAGAGAGAGAGGTGAAGAGTCTTATTATCGCCAAACCAATGGGATAAAAAGTCTTAAATTCTTGAAACTAAAGAAGCAAAACAGGGGTGTTCCAAAATGACCTACCCCGGACCAAATACGGCTCATAGATTGTGATGTTGCTTTGCTAAGGGGGCTCACCTCGCATTTTTCTCTTTCTCTCCCTCTCTCTTTGGCTTGTATCCAGTCGGCCCCATTCAGCCTACTGTTTTAAGACGTTTACCCCCAGCCAGGTGTCAATATTTTCCTGGCGAGTGGGAGCGAGCCAGCATATATATATATATATATATATATGTTTATTTTGACAGCAAGCTAAATTTATACATTTTTCGATAGAAAAATGTGTCCGGCGAAGCCAGACTTCTCCATACAATGTTGGCTTGCTATCGCTCGCCAGGAAGAAATCGACACCTGGATGGGGATAAACGTCTTAAAACAGTTGGCTGAATGGGACCGAATGGATACAAACCAGGGAAAGAGAGAAAAGGAGAGAAAGATAACAAAAAGCCGGTGACCCCCCTAATTGATGTTGCGGTTGCGGTTGCGGTAGCGGTTGCGGTTGCGGTAGCGGTTGCGGTTGCGGTTGCGGTTGCGGTAGCGGTTGCGGTTGCGGTAGCGGTTGCGGTAGCGGTTGCGGTTGCGGTTGTGGCGCCCAAACAGGCAATGCAAGATTCCTCCGTGGTGTGTCGGAATCTTGCAACAGTAGAAGAGCAACAAGCCGGTTATCCCAGAGCTTACAATCTATATTTTATTAACTTCACCACAACACCAAACAACCCCAATTAAATTAATTAAAGTATATTATATGATCCACCGGGAATCGAACCCGGGTTATCACACATCTATAATGAATGCATTATTGTCTTAAGGGGGGTCATCTGTTTTTGTTATCTTTCTCTCTTTCTCTGGCTTGTATCCATTCGGCCCCATTCAGCCAACTGTTTTAAGACGTTTATCCCCATCCAAGTGTCGATTTATTCCTGGCGAGCGATAGCGAGCCAGCATTGTATGGAGAAATCAAGCTTCGCCGGAGACATTTTTCTATCGAAAAATGTACAAATTTAGCTTGCTGTCAAAACAAAATATATATGCTTGCCCGCTACCGCTCGCCAGGAAAATATTGACACTTGGATGGGGGTAAACATCGTCAAGTAGGGGCGGAATAGATACAAGCCAAAGAAAGAGGGAGAGAAAGATAAACCAAGCGAGGTGGGCTCCCTTAATAAATAGAGAGAAGTAAAGGAGGAAAAAAAGAGCAAAGTAAAAAGAATATAAGGCGGAGGACTGTCCTTCTTTTTTTTCTTTTTTTTTTTTTTTTTTAACCTCTGATGTGCGCATGGGGGTAATTAGACACCTCTCCCTGTGCGCATGTATTTGAGGTGTTTCCGTCACTAAAATATTAATTGTACCATTAACCCTCTCCGACATATGACGCAATTTTGAGCCTATTAGGGATACTTTAAAGCCTTTATTACCATCAGGGTTTTTTACAAACCTTTATTTTAGTTACTTCAACCTCTGCAGTTGTCTTTGAGTTAGATGTGGGCAGAAAACTAATTTTGGAGAGGTAATATAAGAGTGAGAGAACTCTATCTTTTGCTAATCTGGCAACCTCTGCGTAATATATGTCTGAAGGGGTTAATAGCATTAATACTGATCCATATGCGCCTATTATGGGGTGATTATAAAGGTATTAACCTGAAAAAACAATAAAAATGAGTGAAAACAGCGTTTGGATGGTCAAAATCGGAGATATAGCCCGCGAGTTGTATAATGTATGGGTGAGGCAAGCTGCTTTCCCGCCAATTTTCCCCAAGGCCACTGAGACACAGTCGATCGATACTCTCTCTCTCTTGCATTCGCTTGCTATCAGTGATGACCACACCCTGCAACCGGATTTCTAATGTTAGCACGAAAATATACCTCAGAATAAGGGAATAACAGGGAAAATAGGTGATAACTGAAGGAGAGGAGGAAAGTGGGGAAGGAGGGGAGGTAGAGGACTGAGATTTTGCATGGCCCAGGGGCCAAAAAAAATAAAATAAATAAAAAAATAAAAATTAAAAAAAATCTGTTTTTTTCGATGTCAAAAGTTGATTTTTTTTTCTCTGACTCTTAAGAGTTTCCCGCAGTCCGCCGGGGGAACTCTTAAGAGTCTCCCAGCAGTTCCCGGGTTAAAGAGACAATGTACGGAGGAAGGAAAAACACAGATAAAACAAAAAGGTCCATGTGCCTAAAGGCATCCTCCATTCATAAAAATTTTGTAACAACTGGATTTAAACTGTTGTAGATTGTAAGTTTGTGGAAAGCAACTCGAGGGAAGTGAATTCCAAAGAGTAGTAGTTCTGGGGATAAATGAATTTTGATAAGCAGAAGTTCTGCATTGTGGAGGAGAAAGTGTAAATTCATGGGCGCTCTCAGCTGCCCTAGTTCTACGGGGAAAGATGTGGAGAGGCGGCACAATTGAAGCAAGTTCCTGGGGACAATTGTTGTGATATTATCTGTAGGATAAGGCAAGGGATGCAACTTCGTATGGATAATGTAGGAAGGTCCTGTGTGATTGCAGGGTTATTGATTAATCTAATAGCTTTATTTTGAATTTTGTCCAACTGCCTCAATGCAACCACTTCCACTTCCACTCCACAGAGGTGAACAGTAATCCATCTGAGACGCACATGACTTTTATATATCACGGCCAACTGCTCGTCAGTGAAGAATTCTCGAACTCTGTACAGGAGTCCCAGTTTTTTAGAGGCATTCTTAGCAATGCTTCTAACATAATGTGTCTAGCTCAAGTTAGTAGTTAATGTTACACCGAGAATGTCAATACTAGGGGAAGTGGGAATATTTACATCATTAAAAAAATATATGGGAGTCAGTGAGATTCTGTCGGTTAGAAAATTGAATGTACTTGGTTTTCTGTGCATTAAAGGAAACTAGATTTTTTTGTCCCCATTCATTAATTCTAGAAAGGTCCTGGTTCAGAGAAATTGCAGTGTTATTTTTGAATTTATAAGATCGTGTTGGGTGAAAGAATTGGTAAATGTGAAGGAACTGTGGAGTGTTGAGTCATCTGCGTAGGAATGTATTGGATTATGAGTGGTAAATATGAGATCATTGATATGAATGAGGAACAGAGTTGGGGCCCGAAAAACTGATCCCTGGTGCGGAACACCAACCGAGCCTGTATTGAGGTGCAATTGAGAATAAAAGGCCAATCTACCATTACACGTATTTTCTGTTATGAAGATAAGAAGAACATTAGTGCGAAATAATGATGCAAGAGGCCGTAGTGTGAAATCCGTCGACAATTCAAGGATTGATTGCCAGACTCTATTCAAATGCCTTTGATATATCCAGTGCTATTGTATGTGTTCCACCATGTTGGTCTTGTAGCTTGGTCGATGTTGATTTTTGGGGGCGTAAGAAGGCCAAAAGACATGTCTGCCAGTTGAAACTCGACCAGCGTCTTAAAAAAACTCATATGTTTTCCTATCACTGATTAATTTATTATTTCTCAAGATGCTTAATTATGTGATTATTTAACTATAATTTCAAAGACTTCGTTACCAAAGAGGGAGTCGGAAGTTAGTAGCCTATTGGTCTGTAGTTTGCATGGATCTGAAGAAACGCGGCACCGGGTTTTTTAGGAAAACTGGATGGATGTTTGCTTCTTTCCAAGGGTAAGGGAAGCTCAGCATGAGGTATGAGTACACAGACGGGAAAAAAT
>CM064495.1:5231490-5321181 GCA_032716605.1 Paralithodes platypus
CTCTCTCTCTCTCTCTCTCTCTCTCTGTCTCTCTCTCTCTCTCTCTCTCTCTCTCTCTCTCTCTCTCTCTCTCTCTCTCTCTCTCTCTCTCTGGCCTAACAACAGACAGGTGATCATATTTTTACTTCCTTACCTATGAGGCTACGAGCAAATATACCGAGGTCAGACGGCGGACTCCATTTTATTGTTGATATTCGAAGACAAAACGAGTTTATAATTATATATAACGTGTTTAATACATGATTTCCCCTTGCTTTCGATATTTCCCATGGTGCATATAACTGTTGGCTTCATTATTATGAATTTGACAACAAATAAAATAAAGGGTTATACAAATGACAAAATAAATATTCCCAAGGGTTTGAGACTACAACTGAGCTCAACACAACGCTCGATTACTACCATTATTTACACCGATTACTACCACTATTTACACCCATTACCACCACTATTTACACCCATTACTACCACTATTTACACCCATTACTACCACTATTTACACCCATTACCACCATTATTTACACCCATTACCACCATTATTTACACCCATTACCACCATTATTTACACCCATTACCCCCATTATTTACACCCATTACTACCACTATTTACACCCATTACTACCACTATTTACACCCATTACCACCACTATTTACACCCATTACTACCACTATTTACACCCATTACCACCACTATTTACACCCATTACTACCACTATTTACACCCATTACCACCACTATTTACACCCATTACTACCACTATTTACACCCATTACCACCACTATTTACACCCATTACTACCACTATTTACACCCCATTACCACCACTATTACACCCATTACCACCATTATTTACACCCATTACCACCACTATTTACACCATTACTACCACTATTTACACCCATTACCACCACTATTTACACCCATTACTACCACTATTTACACCCATTACTACCACTATTTACACCCATTACTACCACTATTTACACCCATTACCACCACTATTTACACCCATTACTACCACTATTTACACCCATTACCACCACTATTTACACCCATTACTACCACTATTTACACCCATTACTACCACTATTTACACCCATTACTACCACTATTTACACCCATTACCACCACTATTTACACCCATTACTACCACTATTTACACCCATAAACCAGCTGAGGCGTCGGTTCCATTACAGAGAGACAGTCAATAAACTTGCCTGTCACTACAAATACATAGCCTCCTCGTTCTACATGTCAGCTTCCCGCTAAGTATTCCCCTGACGCTGTCTTACACAGAGTTTATGAGTCTCAATAATGTTAAAGGGATATGATTCACTTGTTTTGGTCGATTTTTTCATTTATGTAATATTTTTCTAGTTTTCTCCCTAGACCTCCATCAAACTTAAAATCACATACATTCAAACCTCCTCCTAGATTTCTTCTAAAATTCCAGGCTCACTATCTTTCGCCATGAAAAAAATCGACACCTAAATAGCACGAAAGGTCTTAATATTGACAACAAATGGGGCGAAAGGTCTTAAACTCGACAAACTAATGAGGGAGACATCTTAAAATGTGAAAAATAATGCTAAACATGAGGGAAAAGGGGGTCTAGAAAAAAAACCCGTCTCCCCTTAAGCCGGTGTCACACGAGCATTTTTTTTTCTCGTATTTGTTTTCTCGTAACATTTTGAGGATTTTGGAATCGGATACCAGACTGAAGGTAGTTTATATTTAGTGGCAGAATTCTAATGTAACTGAGATTTTGAGGTTGCCTGACTACAATTGCTCTTAAGGGGAGGTGTTTAGTTTCCTCCCTAGACTTCCATCAAGCTTAAAATTTCACTCCCTAGACCCCCTTTCAAGATATATTTGTACATTTTTCGGTAGAAAAGTGTATAGGCCGAAGGCCGGTTCCTCTTAAATTTCAGGCTCGCTATCGCTCGCCAGGAAAAAATCGACACCTAAATGGCACGAAAAGTCTTAAAATTTACAGAAAGGGGTCGAAAGTTCTTAAAATCGCCAATCTAATCGGCCGAATGTCTTATAATATCAAAAGCAATGGGGCTAACCATGAGGGAGAAAGGGGTCAAGAAAAAAATCCCTCCAGTGGAAATCTCCCCTTAAATATACGAGCCTACAGTCAAAAATAGAGCAAGGATCTTTATATGTTTTGGCTTTGGCCAGTGATTTATAATATGTAATAAATTGTGGGGCAGAGACAGGGTAATTGGATTGGTTTGTTAATGGTTGAAATTAATTGAGGACATTAGACCGAGTTCCAAAGCTTGTATATCAAACAATAGCCGTCGAGAGAGAGAGAGAGAGAGAGAGAGAGAGAGAGAGAGAGAGAGAGAGAGAGAGAGAGAGAGAGAGAGAGAGAGAAAGAAAGAAAGCGAGAGAGAATCAGTTAAAATTACACGTTACATTGCAATATACCTTCAATATTAAAATTTAGTTATATTGATTTTCATATTGAGTAATATTATACAGAGAGAGAGAGAGAAAGAAAGAAAGAAAGAGAGAGAGAATCAGTTAAAATTACACGTTACATTGCAATATACCTTCAATATTCAAATTTAGCTATATTGATTTCCATATTGAGTAATATTATACAGAGAGAGAGAGAGAGAGAGAGAGAGAGAGAGAGAGAGAGAAAGAAAGAAAGAGAGAGAATCAGTTAAAATTACACGTTACATTGCAATATACCTTCAATATTCAAATTTAGCTATATTGATTTTCATATTGAGTAATATTATACAGAGAGAGAGAGAGAGAGAGAGAGAGATGAGTTGCAATAACTTAAGAGGTGTGACCTGCTTTTTGTTATTTCTGTCCTTTTCTCTCTTTGTCTGGCTTGTATCCATTCGGCCCCATTCAGCCAACTATGTTAAGGGGAGGTATTTAGTTTGTTCCCTACTTTTTCATCAAGCTTAAAATTACATCCCCTAGACCCCCTTTCAAGATAAATTTGTACATTTTTCGGTAAAAATATGGCCAGGCCGGAGGCCGGTTGCTCTTAAATTACAGGCTCGCTATCGCTCGCCAGGAAAAATCGACACCTTAACAGCACGAAAGGTCTTAAAATTGACAAAAATGGGGCAAAATGTCTTAAAATATCCAAACTACTAGGGCGAAGGTCTTAAAATCTCAAAAGCAATGGGGCTAAACATGAGGGAGAAAGGGGTCCAGAAAAAAATCCCTCAAGTGGATATCTCCCCTTACGATGTTTATCCCCATCTAGGTGTCGATTTCTTCCTGGCGAGCGATAGCGAGCAAGCATTATATGAAGAAATCCGGCTTCGCCGGAGAAATTTTTCTATCGAAAAATGTACAAATTCAGCCTGTTGTCAAAACAAAATGAAAACTATGCTGGCTCGCTACCGCTCACCAGTAACAAATTTACACCTGGATGGGGATAAACGTCTTAAAACAGTAGGCTGAATGGGGCCAAATGGATACAAACCAGAGAAAGATAGAAAAGGACAGAACAAAAACAGGTCCCCCCCCCCTTAATGAATCACAGACTATCTTTGACATGCAAATTTAGCTATAGTCATTTATATATTGCCATATAAGATACAAGACGGAGAGAGAGAGAGAGAGAGAGAGAGAGAGAGAGATAGAGAGTGAGAGAGAGAGAGATAGAGAGTGAGAGGGAGAGAGAGAGAGATTATGATGATTCTCTTAAAAAGTAAACCATTTAATAAGCTCCCGTGGCGCCGTAATCTTCACATGATCATTATTGCAACCACCCAAGACCTTTGCAGTCAGATATTGTAATGTATTGCACAAATTTTCCTCCTTTTTGTATTGATAATTCAGCTAATTATTTAATAAGAGCTAATCAACGGCTAAGTACAATAGATGATAAACGCTTATAGCATATTTACATTATAGCATATTTACATTAATTTGGTGCCTAATGTTTAGTGAACTGTTGTCGTATCACGCGAGGAGATAAGTATAAGATATATATACCTCAGCGAGGCTTCCAGCTGCAGTCAATAAACATTGTCCCGCGCTTTAAGGGGAGGTTTTTAGTTGGTTCCCTAGACCTCCATCAAGCTTAAAATGTCACCCCCTTGAGTCCCTTTCAAGATAAATTTGTACATTTTTCGGTAGAATAATGTCCCGGCTAAAGGCCGGTTCCTCTTAAATTACAGGCTCGCTATCGCTCGCCAGGATAAAATCGACACCTGAATTGCACGAAAGGTCTTAATATGGGGTGAAAGTTCTTAAAATCGCTAAACTAATGGGGCAAACGTTTTATAATATCAAAAGCAATGGGGCTAAACATGAGGGAGAAAGGGGTCCAGAAAAAAATCCCTCAAGTGGAGATCTCCCCTTAAGGGGACAGTGGCTATTTGTTTGGTCTATTCATTAATTTATTCATATATTGTTGTTAGTTTCCTCCCTAGACCTCCATCAAGCTTAGAAAAACACCCCCTTAGACCCCCCTTTCAAGATAGATTTGTAAATTTTTCGGTAGAAACATTTCCTGGCCAAAGGCCGACTCCTCCTAAAATTGCAGGCTCGCTATCACTCGCCAGGAAAAAATCGACACCTAAATGGCACAAAGGGTCCTAATATTGACAAAGAAATGGGGTGAAAGGTCATAAAATCCCCAAACTAATGGAACCAACGTCTTAAAATCTCAAAACTAGTGGGGCTAAACATTAGGGAGAAGGGGGTCCAGAAAAACGGTCTGTCTCACCTTAACATGTTTGTCTTCATTTGTATACATTTAATTATCAACCTTATTTGTTATTATCGATAGAACAGGTATCAGGCGGCCTTCGCATTCAGGTCCAACATGAATGTTGCATCTCTCTCGCTACTACAATAATCAGTGATTCTCAGAGCTTTCCCAGTGTATACCACCTCCTCTATGTAGGGTATGTAGTACCCGTCTTGCAACACAATCCCACCTCTACTCTGTGCAACTTTCCAACCCAAGAGTGAAACGCTATTCTCCGTCTTTCTTCTATTCAACTACTGAGCTCTGGAACTCTCTCCCAGAATCAGTCTTTCCCTCTTCCTATGACTTAAATTGCTTCAAACTCCGTGTATCCAGGCATTTTGACTCGAACGTCCCTTAATTTTGGCCCTGTCACTCTTTCAACTCTAGGGGAGGCACTCGCTACAGGCCTTTTGTCTCCCTCACTCACATAGAAACAAAAAAGTAGAGCTAAATATTATTTGGGCATACACACAAAATTCGAGGTTTCAACATTGATTTTACCTATATTTAAATATTTATTTGTCTATGTATTTATATGTATTTATTTAAATATTTAATAATATTTATATATGTTATTGTTATTATTTTGTATTTATTGTTATTATTATTATTATTATTATTTTGTATTTATTGTTATTATTATTATTTTTTTTTTTTTTTTTTTTTTTTTTTTTTTATATATATATTTTTTGTTGTTGCTATCCAATGTTGTTTGCAAGTTTCTTTTCGTATAATTTCTGAGAAGCGGCAGAACACACGAACAAGTACTGAAGAGGTCAGGGCTATATTCATAAACATTTATACAGGGAAACTTTAGCCTTAATGTGTGAACAATTAGACATTAACTGGTATCTTGATAAAGGTTAATTATATCATATTTTGCTTAACCCCTTCCGTACCGGTGACATTGTTTAACTTTATTCTGGCCACTATTAGACGATTTTATTCATTTAAAAAAAAAGCCTCCAGCTATTAAGGTTTGTTTGGTAAACAGTAATAATTCATGTATTCATATTTTTGTTTAGTTTCCTCCCTAGACCTCCATGAAGCTTAGAAACCCCCCCCCCCCCTCCCCTTCAAGATAGATTTGTACATTTTTCGGTAGAAAAATGTCCCGCCCGAAGGCCCATTCCTTCTAAAATTACAGGCTCGCTATCGCTCGCCAGGAAAAAATCGGCACCTAAATGGCACGAAGGGTCCTAATATTGACAAAGAAATGGGATGAAAGGTCATAAAATCCCCAAACTAATGGAACCAACGTCTAAAAATCTCAAAACTAGTGGGGCTAAACATTAGGGAGAAGAGGGTCCAGAAAAACGGTCTGTCTCCCCTTAACCCTCTGAAGATTATGACGCATTTTGACAGTTTATTCTGGCTGTCATTAGACGATTTAAGTCAGTTTAGGAGTAATATGTCGGAGTTCAGTAGAGACTATCTCAATTAATCCTCTGACTTCCATATACCTTTCCTAATTTGAATAAAATCGTCTAATAATAGCCAGAAAACAGAAACTTACGTAATCAGATCTTGAAAGGGTTAATTGGTGTCATAAAGTCGTCTTGTAGTAAATTAAATATGATACTTGATTTATTTTATTTTATTTTGTAACTATTTGCCTTTGATAATGTTTCCTGGAGCCACAAGAATATTCAAACTGTATCGGACAAAATGTTAATTTCAGTCAGTTTGGCGATTTTAAGTCCTTTTGTCCCATGTCTTTGTCCATTTTAAGACCGTTCGTGCCATTTTAGTGTCCATTTATTTCTGGCAAATAATAGCAAGCCTGTAATTTAGGAGAAACTGGCATATTTATATCGAAAAATGCACAAATGTATCTAGTAGGGGAAGTGTTAGGGGTACTTTTAAAAAATTATGGAGGTCTAGCCAGGAAAGTTACAAAAATAATAATAATAATAATAATAATAATAATAATAATATTCATAATTATTATGTTAACTCCACCAACCGATTTTACTCCTAAACTCAATTAATGAAATCAACAAATACATGTGGCAGTCCAGGGATTCGAACCTAGAATGCTCACACCGAAATTCAGTTGTAAAATAAAAATACAAAATAACTAAATATATGACCAGCGCCATTGGTGTCTATCTGCCATAAACGTTTTGGGTGATTCCTTCTTAGAAAACACATCGACCAAATCCTATTCACCCCACCCTAAGCAGACACTTGTAATCTATCTATCTATATGCTCAGGCCCAATTCCCATTTTGGGGGTAGCCGACTCAAGACAGAGCAAGAACAGGGAAAACACAAAAACAACATAAAACAACGAATAAACACAGATAACAAACACAAATTCACACACATCTAGGTCACCCAGGAGAAGACCCAGAGACCAGGGCCACCAAGGTCGCTTCAGCACTCCCCTGGCCCCCGACCACCCGGAGAGGTTCCGATCTCGGCAGGCAGACATGCAGCGGAGCCAAAGCCACAAGCCCTCCCACCACACTTCCAGGCGCACCCTTCATATTAATCGTCTCCCCGGGCCAGGCGCCTGATGGACTATTATCTAGTCCAACTTGCGCCCGACCCCTTACTCCAAATGACCACGTGTTCACTCAACTATTCACAAGCATTCTCCATTCACTCCTGTCCACCACCACTTCCCCTGCCTGATCTATAGTCATTCCTCTATCATCCAAAGCTTTTCTTACACAGTCTCTCCATCTCAATGGGGGTCTTCCTGCCCTTCTATCTCCCCTTGTACCTGACTCACATATTCTCTTTGTAAGCCTTTCATCTCCCATTCGTTCAACATGACCATACCAGCTCAGCACCCTTCTGTCCACTCTGGCTGACAAATGTTCCTGCTGCCCCACTCTCCTACGTATCTCTTCATTCCTCAATCCGTCTCTACGAGTAACTCCACATACTCCTCAAGCAGCTCATCTCCATCACATCCAGCTCTTTTTTCTCCTTTTTCTTCAGAGCCCATGTCTCAGCCCCATACATCACTGTTGGCACAACAATTCCTTGATACAGTGCACTTTTTACTTTCACTCCGAGATTTCTCGTCTTCCACATACTTCCCATTGCTCCGAAAACCTTCCTTCCTTCACACACTCTCTGTTTTACCTCCACTTCCATACCTCCACTCCTGCTTATCGTTCCTCCTAGATATTTAAAACACTCTACTTGTTCCAATATTTCCCCATCCAGCCTCACATCTAGATTCACCCTATGCTCTCCCCTATTACACACCATTACTTTACTTTTATTGACGTTCACCTTCAGTTTCCTCCTTCCACAAACCACACCAAACTCTTTGACTACCCGCTGCAGTTTTTCCTCAGAATCCGCCACCAATGCTGTATCATCAGCGAACAGCAACTGATTCAACTCCCAATCTCTACCATTCTTTCCTACTAAACCCAATCCTCTTCCCATAGTTCTCCTTTTCACCTCCCTCACCACACCATCTATAAACATATTAAACAGCCATGGTGACATTACACAACCCTGTCGCAACAAACCTACCTTTACCTCAAACCATTCACTCAACTCACCATTTCCTACTCTAACACATGCTCTGCTCCCTTCATAAAAACTCTTAACTGCTTCTAACAAATTTCCTCCTATTTCATAAATCCTTAACACCTTCCACATTGCTTCACGGTCCACACGATCATACGCTTTTTCCAAGTCCATAAAAGCCCAAAATATCTCCTTATGTTTCTCTAAATACTTCTCGCATAACTGTCTTACTGCAAACATCTGATCCACTTGTAATCAGTCGCTAATAATTTTTGTTATCGCGTTTTCTGTCGTTGTATGATGGCGAATCGTTAGTTAGGAAGTATTAAGGAGAGGTGGGTCGTTTTTCTGGTCCCCCTTCTGCCTCATGTTTAGCCCCATTTGTTTTCAGATTTTTAGAAGTTCGGCCCTTTAGTAGTTTGGCGACTTTAAGACCTTTCACGCAATTTCTTTGTCAATAGTAAGACTTTCCGTGTCATTTATGTGTCGATTTTATCCTGGCAAGCGATAGCGAGCCTGTAATTTAAGAGGAACCGGCTTCGGCCGAGATATGTTCCTATCGAAAATGTACACATTTATCTTGGAGGGTCTTGAACAGGTGATGGTTTAAGCTTGATAGATGTCTAGGGAGGAAACTAAAAACAATATAAAATGATACATAAATGAGCAAATAAATACGCTCATCCCCCCTTAATAAATACGCCCATCCCCCCTTAATAAATACGCCCATCCCCCCTTAATAAATACGCCCATCCCTCTTAAGATTTCCCCATGACGATAAGCGATCCTTTTAAGTTTCTTGACTTGCAGCAAAGATTTGAAATATAAATAGTGGCAATGTGGTGCTGCATACGTATTTCTATGTCAAATGCAAAACACATCAAAACTCTAAATTAATCCTTTGATAGCTTTCATAAGACTGCACTGTCTTATAGATTCATATTTCGTATGATGAAATGCAGACAACTAAAGAATTTTTATGATTTCACGATAACATTAGCTAAAGGTGATAGTATTTATAGAAGAAGCTGTAATCTTCTATGGAAAGAACATGTACTTAACCTCTTCTGTGCCGAGAACGTCTTCTTGATTTGATTTCAGCTACATTTAGACGACTTTATGAAGCCTACGAGGGATATATGGCAGCTAAAAGTATTAATTTAGATGGTCTGTAGCCTTTTAATAGGTAGACGTCCTTCCTAAGCTAAGCAAAATCGTCTAATAGTTACCAGAATATAATGAAAAGTACATAGCCGGTACAGAAGTGGTTATACATGGCATCGTATTTTGCTTTGCCAGACATTATCCCAAAATATGAGTGCACAAAATAGCCCAAGGTTTATGTTTTGCATACATTTAAGATGGGATGATCGTATATATTTCTTCATATATATATATATATATATATATATATACCGGTATATATATATTTTTTTTTCTTTTCTTAGATACCTCACTAGACCTCCATCAAGCTTAAAATTACACCCCCTAGACCCTCCAAGATAAATGTGTAAATATTTCGATAGAAATATGTCCTTCATCGTAAATAACAGGCTCGTTATCGCTCGCCAGGGACAAATCGACAGCTAAATGACACGAACAGTCTTAATATTGACAAAGAAATGGGGCGAAAGTTCTTAAAATCGCCAAACTAATGGGCTGATTGTCATAAAATCTCAAAACTAATGGGGCTAAACATGAGGAAGAAAGGGGACCAGAAAAACGACCTATCTCCCCTTAACCTCTTCAATATATGAGTGAACAAAATATTACCAAGGTGTATCTGTTGCATACATTTTACCCTCCTCAAGCGCTTTCATTAATTTCATTGGAGGCGTTTGGTGTTGTGGTGAAGTTAATAAAAATTAGAATATATGAGTCCAGAAAATAGTCTAAGTCTGATCTCTGGTCTATATTTTCCCCTTATATTTTCCCCTTATATTTTCCCCTTATACTTTCCCCTTATACTTTCCCCTTATCATTCTTATCATTACCTTTCCACGCACTTCCTCTGGCCACAGTATCGATCTATCCCTCCGCCATTCTGATTGTTATCTCACTTCCTGTTCCCCTCCTATCAGGCCACATCAATAGTAGGTCCAGATCATGTATGTATATGGATCAAAATAGATAAAATAGATATAAATGTTGGTAGAGTTTTAAGGCCAGACTGCCTATTGGAGACCGCGATATCTGTGTGGTGTCTGTATCTATGTAGCTATGTAACTCTATCTCTCTCTCCCTCCCTCTCTCTTTCTCTTTCTCTCAGTGGTTTTCTCTCTCTCTCTCTCTCTCTCTCTCTCTCTCTCTCTCTCTCTCTCTCTCTCTCTCAGTGTAGTGGGGGAGGGTGGAGAGTTAATTAGTATTAATTTAACTCTCCCGTCCCATTAAAAGGCATTCACCATCTTTAATCTAACTTATATACCTTACTTACGAACCCACTTTAAATGTACTCCACCACTTATACCAAAGCCTCTACTCTTACAGCCTCTGCCACTGCCACTTAAGGGACCCCACCTCGCTTTTTTTTTTATCTTTCTCTCCCTTTGGCTTGTATCCATTCGGCCCCATTCACCCTCCTGTTTTAAGACATTTACACCCATCCAGGTGTCAATATTTTCCTGGCGAGCGGTAGCGAGCCAGCATATATATATATTTATGTTTTGACAGCAAGCTAGATTTTGTACATTTTTCGATAGAAAAATTTCTCCGGCGAAGCCGGATTTCTCCATACAATGCTGGCTGGCTATCGCTCGCCCGGAATAAATCGACACCTGGATGGGGATAAACGTCTTAAAACAGTTGGCTGAATGGGGCCGACTGGATACAAGCTAGGGAAAGAGAGAACATGAGAGAAAGATAAAAAAAAAAAAACGGTGACCCCCCCCTTAAGCTTCATACAGGTTTAGATATCAAACTAAGAAAAACAAACTATAATAAAATAAAACTAACACCATGATTATATCTTTCATCACCGCTCACATGATCACCTCCACCATATCATTACTGCCAATTACTCCTCTCTATAAAGACACTTAAGAGTCCTCAATTCAAAGTATAGACCTCACTTATCAATTCAAAGTATAGACCTCGCTTATCAATTCAAAGTATAGACCTCACTTATCAATTCAGACCTCGCTTATTAATTCAAAGTATAGACCCCACTTATCAATTCAAAGTATAGACCTCACTTATCAATTCAGACCTCGCTTATCAATTCAAAGTATAGACCTCACTTATCAATTCAAAGTATAGACCTCACTTATCAATTCAGACCTCGCTTATCAATTCAAAGTATAGACCTCACTTATCAATTCAGACCTCGCTTATTAATTCAAAGTATAGACCTCACTTATCAATTCAAAGTATAGACCTCACTTATCAATTCAAAGTATAGACCTCACTTATCAATTCAAAGTATAGACCTCACTTATCAATTCAAAGTATAGACCTCACTTATCAATTCAAAGTATAGACCTCACTTATCAATTCGTACCGACTTGAGTATACTCCTCTTAGGGGGGTCACCGTTTTTTTTTTTATCTTTCTCTCCTGTTCTCTCTTTCCCTAGCTTGTATCCATTCGGCCCCATTCAACCAACTGTTTTAAGACGTGTATCCCCATCCAGGTGTCGATTTCTTCCTGGCGAGCAATAGCGAGCCAGCATTGTATGGAGAAATCCGGCTTCGCCGGAGAAATTTTTCTATCGAAAAATTTACAAATTTAGCTTGCTGTCAAAACAAATATATATATATGCTGGCTCGCTACCGCTCGGCAGGAAAATATTGACACCTGGATGGGGGTAAACGTCTTAAAACAGTAAGCTGAATGGGGCCGAATTGATACAAGCCAAACAGAGAGGGAGAGAAAGAGAACAAAAGCGAGGTGGGCTCCCTAAAGCCGGTATCACACGAGAGTTTATATAGTCCACTTTCGATAATCAAAATTTTCTTGACAACATTTATGGAATATTTTGCACTGTTATCGGAAGCTAGACTGATGATAGATGAATTTGGGCAACACAAATATATCAAAAGTTGACCTCATAAGCTGCCTGACCAGTGTTGAAGATAAATGTTGAGTTAAATATGTGTGATACCGGCATTAGACCACAGGCAGCATCTACTGTTTCCTCCACTACCACCACCACCATCATCATATCTACCAGGAACACCATCATCACTACCACCACTATTATCATTACCACCAATATCATCACAACTACCACCACCAATATCATCACAACTACCACCACTACCACAACTATAAGTAGAACCAACGAACTAGACAGTAATCTTGCCCCTTAACTTCTCATAACTCAAAAGGGCCTACAGCAAACTGGCTGTAAATAGCCACACCTAATTCCTGGTGGGCTCTTCCCAAATGATAGAAATGTCAGCTCAATTGCTTTCATTCATTTTGAGTTCTGAGAAGTTAAGGGGTCAAGATTAGTGTCTAGTTCGTTGGCGCTACCTATACCACCAACATCATCACTTCTAGCACCACCATCACTTTACCACCACTACAACTACCATCACCACCACCATAACTACCACCACCAACACCACTACAACTACCATCATCACCACTACAACGACCACCACCACCAGCACACAGTCCTACAGAAGGTCATGGCTCTTTCCTATAAATACACCGGAAACTGGTAGACCAAGCTGTAGTCCGCCAGTCTCGCTCACTCGCTCTCGCTCTCAACACTGTTTTCAGTTGAAGAGAGCAGGAAGAAGAAAGAAGAGTAAGCTATGTATTCCCTTTCTTTTTCTATCTATTCTCAAAAAATTCCTTCAGGCGATTTCCAAGCCTTGTAAGATTATTCACTTTTAACAGTTTTCATGTACGGGAAATTGCCAGGTGGTGAGAAAGCCTTTATCTATGGTATCCTTTCCTTCCACTTTCCCTTACTTTTAGGGTTGCTATCTCTACTAGGATTAAGTCCTGGCCACCTTACAGGGATCGTAAGGTCTGTGTGGCCAGTGTTTCTGTATAAATATATCTCCTTTATCATTTGCTTCACCACTCTTCTATCGTGTTCCTCTCACCTCCTCTCCTTGTATCATTAGGTGTCGATTTTATCCTGGCGAGCGATAGTTTTTTTTTTAAGCTTGATGGAGGTCTAGCGAGAAAACTAAAACCTATATTAATATATAAATTAATGGTTCTCTTCTTCTTTCTCTTTAGTTTGTCTCTACTTACCCCCTCTCTCCATTCGTTGCCTCTTCTCTTCCTTTAACCCCTTCTGTACCGTCGACGTATGTTATATTTTATTCTAGCAATATGTAGACGATTTTATACAGCTTAGACAGGATCTGTGGTAGTTAAAAGGGTTGATTGAGATAGTTGGAAGCCTTATAATTGCTAAAGGATCTGTGGTAGTTAAAAGGGTTGATTGAGATAGTTCGAAGCCTTATAATTGCTAAAGGATCTGTGGTAGTTAAAAGGGTTGATTGAGATAGTTCGAAGCCTTATAATTGCTAAAGATCCTTCCTAAAGTGAACACAATCGATTAATAGGAGCCAGAATAAAATCAAAAGACTTCGTCGGTATAGAAGGGGTTAATATTTTAATATCTATATTTTCATATCCCTCCTGTGTAGCCTTCTTTCTGTCCTTACATGTTCCTCTCCTCTATAAAAATAAGAGAGAATAAGACAAAAACAAAACAAAATATGAGAGCGAATAAGACAAAACAAGATAAGAGAGAATAAAATAAGAAAGAGAACAAAAGAGAGAGAACAACACAAAATAAGAGAACAAAAGAGTGAGAACAACACAAAATAAGAGAACAAAAGAGAGAGAACAACACAAAATAAGAGAACAAAAGAGAGAGAACAAAAGAGTGAGAACAACACAAAATAAGAGAACAAAAGAGAGAGAACAACACAAAATAAGAGAACAAAAGAGAGAACAAAAGAGTGAGAACAACACAAAATAAGAGAACAAAAGAGAGAGAACAACACAAAATAAGAGAACAAAAGAGAACAAAAGAGTGAGAACAACACAAAATAAGAGAACAAAAGAGAGAGAACAACACAAAATAAGAGAACAAAAGAGAGAACAAAAGAGTGAGAACAACACAAAATAAGAGAACAAAAGAGAGAGAATAACACAAAATAAGAGAGAATGAGACAAAAACAAAAACAATTCTTCTTTGAATTGTGTGAGTGATTTTTCCTGCTTTCTAGGCTGTTATTCAAGTACATTGGGGTTTGTAATTGATGATTAATGTTAAGAACGGAGTGTTACTTATTGCCAGGGCTTACTCCTTTGAATCCTAGACCGCCAAATTTGTGTTCGCCGAGTCTTCATGTATTATCAAATATTACTTATGAGTTCCTTTCTGAAGTGTAGTATTCTTAAAGGATGTGTTACACCTTTATAATTTAAGTAATATTCCTCATTACAACTGTACTAAGTTGAAAATTTAAGGATATATGCGTGTGCAAAGACATTTAAATTTTAGTTGCTAGAGAAATAACAGTTATAAATAAGACTCGATTTGTGGGCTAACTAATCTAGATTTTTTTTTTCACTGTTTGGTTGTATTGTGGTTAGCAATAGGCGATTTTATTTCGCTTTGTAATGATCTCTTGCAGTCCGAAAATAATCGTGTTCAACCTTGAAAAGAGTTCTCTGGTTAGAAAACAAAAATAGTTGAGAAAGTTATTTTCGAAAAATGTACAAATTTAGCTTGCTGTCAAAACAAAAATATATATATGCTGGCTCGCTACCGCTCGCCAGACAAATATTGACACCTAGATGGGGTTAAGCATCTTAAATCAGTAGGCTGAATGGGGCCGAATGAATACAAGCAAAAGAGAGAGGGAGAGAAAGAGAAAAAAAAGCGAGGTGGGCTCCCTTAAACAAATAATATAAACGTACACATTCATCTTGAATGGGGTCTGGGTAGGCATTTATTTTTGTAATTCTGGGAAGGCGTTCTTATTCATTGACAAAGGAGAAAGCAAAATCCTCAAACAAAATTATTTCGATGTGAGTATCCTGGGTTCGAGTCCTCGGAGTGCCACATGTATTGGTCGATTTCATTAATTGACTTTAGATTTGAAATTGGTTGGTGTAAAACAAAACATAATAATACTAAATATCATAACAACCCATAAGACGTCGGATCAGATAGTGTTAAGTATCGATGTCTACAACTAGCACTTCTTTATAGCCCGAGGCTCCCAAGTGGCTGGTTGGTTGAGGCTCCGTCAGCCTTTTTGCATTAAACAGGTTTCACATAAACGTCTTGTCCTGCAATTTCCTTCGCCAGTTCAGGTCGGGCAGCTTCTAGTGTGGGTTATTTATGATATATATAATTCCACCTGGAGGAATAATAGAGCAAGCGAAAACACAGTCCTTCTTAAAATGTCTAGACTATTTTGATGTAAGTAGCTACGTTTTACGTACATATAATACCCATGGCCTTGAAAGATATATTTTTCCACTTGCATCCCAATTATGTGTAGCAGTGTTCGTCATCCTGTGTCAACAGATCCTTCAAGCAAGTTAGCTGAGCAAGTGGACCCACCCCCATTTTTTTTATTTTTTATTTTTTGTTGGTGTCGAAGGGTTCGCCATCCTTGGCCATCACACGCCCCAAATCGTGAACTCAGATCTTTCCTAAACTTAATATAATCGCGTCTGTTGGCAGTTAAACACGAAGAGAACAACCTCGTATATGGTTTGAACTTTATAAGGTTCCGGTAATAAATTGGTGTTGATACTCATTCTGTCTACATTTTTAAGTCTGTTGGGAGTTAGACAATAAGGAAACAAACTCCTACATGGATAAAATCAATAAAGTGCTTCTCCTCACTTGGTGTTTATATTAATTTAATCTACATTTCTAAGTTTATTTCTATCTGTGTTGTTCCACCTGTGCTCTACCTAGGTATCTCAAGGGTTCGCCATCCTCCGCCAACACGTTCCGCAAGCCGCCCGGAAGAAGAAGCTGAGTAAGGTGGAGACCCTACGCTGTGCCGTGGACTACATCCGGGGCCTGCAGCTGCTCCTAGACTCCTCCTCCTCCTCCTCCTCAGCTGCTACCCCTACCTCCACCACTACCTCCCTTCATCAGCAGCTGCACCATCACCATCATCATCACCACCACCAGCAGATGTTCCTACAGCCTCCTCCTCACACCATAGAGCCCCACATCCTCAAGCTTCCCGTGACCAGTGAAGCCTACCAGTCACCAGCTTCTCTCAGGTAAGGGGAAGCCTCTGCAAACAGAGAACAAATGTAACTGTCTTGATAGCGTAATGCATAAGTGCGAGGAATTTCGATGTGACTATCCTAGGTTCGAGTCCTTGGAGTGCCACATGTATTTGTTAATTTCATTAATTGAGTTTAGAAGTCAAGTTGGTTGGTGACAAAATATTATAATATATTTTTGTTTGCACCAGTTGTAACAATTTCCTTTCACATTAACTTTACTTATGCAAAAACTACGAACGAATGAAAGGCATGTAATTTTGCCATGCAAATTAACAAAGTATATGTTTTGTTTTCCAATTGAATGAATAAGCATTGTTTTATTGTTTTGCTTTCATTGTTTATCATTAATTTATATTGCAGTTTCCTGCTCATTGGTGAAACATTCATCAATTTGGTAAAAAAAAAAAAAAATCTGGGAAATATTACCTGCAATGGATTGGTAAATATATTAATTGCGAAATGTCTACGATAGAATAAGACTTGTTGTGTCATCTGCACAGGGGTGAATTGTATTTTGAGTAGCAGATTGGAGAATGTTCGTATTAATAAGAAAGAGAGTAACGGTGTTGTTTATTGTATTGTTTCATTGCTATAATTATCTCTGACCTCATATTATATATATTCAGTTTCTTTGATATTGACATTAATATTGCTTAGATTCATACTATGATTCGTAGCACATTTACTCTTAATTTTACAGTGAAGTAAAACACATACTTCTGATTACTTTATTATACAAATACTGGACGTGCAATCTGTCGTTATCTACAATCAAATAATCAGAGCCTCGAACCCTGACCAAGTATGTTCAATCTATCGTACACACCGTAGGCAACGACTATATAAATCCTGCTACAAATGGTTGGTTACATGGCACAAAGCAATCCTTAAGGGGAGATGGGTCGTTTTTCTGATCCCCCTTCTTCTTTATGTTTAGCCCCATTAGTTTTGAGATTATAAGACGTTCGGCCCATTAATTAGACGATTTTAACACCTTTCACACTCCCAACCCTATTCTGTCCAACTCTCTAACCCAAGGGTGAATCGATTTTTCCAGTCTTTCTTCTACTCAACAAGGAAGCTTTGGAACTCTCTTTCCTCAATCGGTCTTTCCCTTATCCTATGACTTAATCTGCTTCAAACTCCATCTGTCCAGACATTTTAAGAGGGGATGGGCCGCTTTTCTGGACCCCTTTCGCCCTCATGTTTAGCCCCATTAGTTTTCAGATGTTAAGATGATTGCCCCATTAGTTAGTCGATTTTAACACCTTTCGCCCGATTTCTTTGTTAATATTAAAACCTTTCGTGCTATTTAGGTGTAGATTTTTTTCCTGGCGAACAATAGTGAGCCTGTAATTTTGGAACAACCTCTTTGGGACATCTTTCTACCGACAAATTTACAAATTAATCTACAAGGGGGATCTAATGGATGTGTATTCAAGTTTGATGGATGGTCTAGGGAGGAAACTAGAAAAATAATGAATACATGACCAAAATAATGAATACATGAACAAAATCTCTATCACTCTTTCAACTTTGGGGGAGCCACTTGTTACAGGCAGATTTGCTTTTTGTCACCTTCATACACTTAGAAGAGAAAAACAAATTATACAGACATTATGTGGTGGATTGTGTTAATTTATTTCATACATTTTATTTTAGTAAACGTTATTAATTTTCCACATAGCGATTTTGATAAGTTATTTTGGCTTTATATCGTCTTTGTCCAAGTTTTGGTTTGCAGTTTAATTTAAATTGCAGTTTAATTTACAGTTTAATTTTGTAAATCCTTTAAACAGGTACGGCAGTGTATCCAACAGCTTCTACCGAACCTCCCCCAGTGATTCTTCAGACAGTAGCCCCTCCCCCGCCATGACCCCCAGTAACTACCCCCCCAAGCCCCAGGACCTAACCCACCCCTGCAGCAGTACCACCTCGCCCCTCCACCAACCTGTCATCAAGTCTGAGTATCCTGAAGGCCGAGGAGGAGGAGGAGGAGGAGGAGGAGGAGGAGGGTATGGCCGGGAGGAACAAGATCTTCTGGAGGCGCTGGCTTGGTGGCAGCATAATATCCAGACCTGAGGAAAAGTGTCTTATGATGAGCCAGAATACACACTCAAAACACGGTATAATCTTCAAAGGGTTAAGGGGGAATGGGCCCGTTTTCTGGACCACTTTTTCCCTTATGTTTAGCCCCATTAGTTTTCAGATGTTAAGATGTTTGCCCCATTAGTTAGTCGATTTTAAGACCTTTCGCCCAATTTCTTCGTCAATATTTAGACCTGTCGTGCTATTTAGGTGTCGATTTTTTCCCTGGCGAACGATAGTGAGCCTGTAATGTTGGAAGAACCGGCCTTGGGGCGGGACATTTTTCTACCGAAAATGTACAAATTAATCTAGAAGTGGGATCTAATGGATGTTTTTTTTTAATTTGATGGAGGTCTAGGGAGGAAACTAAAAAAATGACGAATACATGCAAAAATCCCCCCAAAAGTGAACCATCCCCCTATAACAGTCTTCAAATCCGAGTTTCCTGAGGGCCAGGGAGGAGGAGGAGGAGGAGGAGGAGGAGGAGGAGGAGGAGGAGGAGGAAGAGGAAGAGGAGGAGTGGTTATGGACGGGAGAAGCAGGATCTTCTGGAGGCACTGGTCCGGTGGCGACATAATATTCAGACCTTGATAATTAACTCTCTCAAGCTCCGGTGACGCATTTCCGTTGTGTGTTCTGGCTATTATTGGACGAGTAGGAAGGATAGCTGGAAGTCAGATGGTTAATTGCAATAGCCTTTACCCTATAAATTCTCACCGATCTGTCCTAAACTGCATAAAATCTTGCATGATATCCAGAATAAACTGTCAAAATGCGGCATAATCCTCAGAGGGTTAAGGCTTTTCAATGAGGATAATACTGTATGTCCTCTTAATTTGAGAGGGATGTAGAACTTTGAAAACAAAAACATATTAAAAGTTGCATATGTAATATAAAGACCACATTATTTTTAACTATGATATAATATATATATATATATATATATAATATATATATATATATATATACCTGTATATACAGTATGTATATATATATATATATATATATATATATATATATATATTCAGAATATTTCTTAGCTTTCAGCCAGGAATACTGTAAATCATGCTATAGTTTCTTGGAAATTGCCTTGTGTTGCTTTTTATGCAACTGATTTATTAACCATATTCCTCTCGTATATTTTGAACTTTTACCCAACTCATTAACAGAAAAGTGGCTCAGCAATTCAATTTATGGCTCTCCCTATATAGCCAATGATTGAATGCCTTTGTCAAAGCTATTTACAACGTAGATAAATACAACCATGACCTGTATATATTTGCATAAGCCTCCACAACACACACACACACACACACACAAACCACGCCAGCACACACGTAGAGAAAAACAAGTGAAATACATATACTTGTACGTTCAAGCTTATTTATAAATATATCTAAATTTACTCAAAAGGATATAATAAACAGAATGAACAAAGACTCCTCGAAAGAAAGCCTTGATGATCTTGAAGTGGTATTATTCTTATTAATGTCATTGATCTCATATTTCTTCCTAAATCTTCGACTCGTGCTGCTTTAGCTTGCTAGATTTTTCTTTTAGTGTCTTAAGATCAAGCTATATCAATGCCCTCTGATGTAAATAATTAATCAAGAGGACTATTGCTGTTCTTTGTATTATCACAGTCTGGTCAAATATCATGCAACACCTCCAAAACTTTAGATTACTTTTATCTCCATGTTTATATTGATTATTGAAGACCCTGTTCAAATCTCCACTATGTTATTGATATGATTATTATTGTATATTTTATATTTCTAGTGAACGTTTTTTTGGTGTTATTACACGATAAAAAAAATACTTGAAACTTCTTGAGACTACTTGAAACTATATGAGAAAAAGTCGAAGTTGCAAAGGGTTTTCATGAATTTTAGCTCCGATTGTACTCGCGAAGCTTAAACAAATCGTGTGACTGTAGCTACAATCAATAAGCGTCGGAAGATCATCAAGCAGGTCGCTACAGTCGTAATCGTTTCTAGTCTAGTCTGGGCCGTCGCTCAGCTCAGGTTAACCCCTTGAGTACTGTGTCGGGTTTTTGGTAATTAATTATGGCTATCATTAGACGATTTTACGTAGATTGTGAAAGGTATATGGGAAAAAAAAGAAAAGTGGGGATTGGGCCTGAGTAAATAGATAGATAGATAGATAGATATGAAAGTCAGAAGGTTAATTGAGACAGTCTTTATCCTTTTAATTCCCACTGATCTCTCCTAAGCTGTATAAAACCGTCTAATGATAGCCAGAATCAATTGTTAAAACGCGTCATGATCCTTAAGTGAATATATTGATAAGTTAAGTGATTTAGGATTTAGCGTATGACGAGAAAGCGACTCCTATTTATTTATACTCATAGATGCAATAATAATTACACTTGCCTAATATATTTATCTTGTGAGTATTACGTGCCTTATACTGTACAGTCGCGCTAATAAGTCATGTCCCGGCACCAAGTATGTTTTGATCAATAATTTGTATCGGCAAAATCTAAGCTTCATTTCTTCATATTGAGTGAAATATACAAACCTGTTTCTACACTTACCCACCCTATTCATCATCTGACAGACATTAATACAGCACAGAGCAAGCCAAACGTAATGACAGCTGGGCCATGACTTATTAGCGCGACCGTACAGCGTGTGTGAAACTTTGTAGGGATCGATAAAGAAGTAACAGTTTAGTGTTGAAATAACTTGACAAAATAAATATAAACACCATTTCAGGAGCAGCACTTTATTGAAAACGTTTCGCAGTGACCTGAAGAAGCTATCTGCGAAACGTTGTCAATAAAGTGCTCCTCCTCAATTGGGGTTTAAAGCAGCTTAGTTTTTCTAGATCTGATTGCGCATTTTTGTTCCGACTTTTATTAGATGATTAAATGCAGAATAGGAAGGGTATATGGAAGTCAGAGGGCTAATTGAGACAGTCTTTACCCTTATAGTTCCCACAGACCCTTCCTAAACTGCATACAATTGTCTAATGAAAGCCAGAATATAATGTCAAAATGCGTCGTAATCTTCATAGGGTTAACGTGGACAAATTCGAACCAAAAGTGCCTTAATATGCCAACTTGTTACTGAAAATGTAAATGTTATTTTTAGCTTTGTAACAGCTGATAAAAAAAAATATGATTATTTGTTTTTCAATTTCCTGCATGTGGGATTAGTTTTTTTTTTTTTTTTTTTTTTTTTTTTTTTTTTTTTTTTTTTTTTTTTTTTACAAAGGTTCCTAGAAATAATGATGTATGCGTTATAAATGTGTATAAGAACGTAAATCTCCCTGGAATTGTAAATAGCCAATACACAGCACAAGTACTATGGATGTTTTGTTTCATTTATAATATACTGTATTTTATCCTTAATATCTTTCCTTGTTATTGTATCCACTAAGTACGTCCACTGTATGTGCTCGAGGTCCTTGCTAATCTGCATAATATTGTCTATTATTGGAAAGAAAAAGATTGAATTAATATGTGTCCTAATAATGAGCAGATTAAGGGGAGGTTTTTAGTGTGTTTCTCAGACTTCCATCAAGCTTGAAATTACACCCCCTTGACTCCCTTTCAAGATAAATTTGTACATTTTTCGGTAGAAAAATGTCCCGGCTGAAAGCCGGTTCCTCTTAAATTTACAGGCTCGCTATCGCTCGCCAGGATAAAATCGACACCTAAATGGCACGAAAGGTCTTAAAATTGACAGAAATGGGTTGAAAGTCCTTAAAATCGTCAAACTAATGGGGCAAACGTCTTAAAATTAGAAAAACAATGGGGCTAAGCATGAGGGAGAAAGGGGTCAAGAAAGCAATCCCTCAAGTGGAGACCTCCCCTTAAGTAAGACACTACAATGCCAAGATACTGGACAACTGTCTTACTCGTGTGTCTTATCCAATACACTGTTACCCATAGTTTAGTTTTAACCCCTTCTGTACCGGCGATGTACTTTTGATTATAGTCTGGATACTGTTAGACGATTATATTCAGTATAATTGGAGCCGCCAGCAATGAACGGGCTTCAAACTATCTCAATCAACCCTTTTTTACTACCACATACGCTACAAAAAATCGACTTAACCCTCTCCGACATATGACGCGATTTTGAGCATATTAGGGATACTTTAAAACCTTTGTTACCATCAGGGGTATTTAGAAACCTTTAGTTAAGTTACTTCAACCTCTGCAGTTGTCTTTGAGTTAGCTGTGTTGAGCCTATTGGGGATACTTTAAAACCTTTGTTACCATCAGGGGTATTTAGAAACCTTTAGTTAAGTTACTTCAACCTCTGCAGTTGTCTTTGAGTTAGCTGTGGGCAGAAAACTAATTTTGGAGAGGTAATTATAAGAGTGAGAGAACTCTTTCTTATTGCTAATCTGGCAACCTCTGCGTCATATGAGTCTGAAAGGGTTAATATAACTAGAATAAAATGTCGGTACAGAAGGGGTTAAGGGGGGATGGGCCGCGGTTTTCCGGACCACTGGCTTTCTCCCTCATGTTTAGCCCCATTAGTTTTCAGATGTTAAGATGTTTGCCCCATTAGTTAGTCAATTTTAAGACCTTTCGCCCCATTTCGTCGTCAATATTTAGAACTTTCGTGCTCTTTAGGTGTTGATTCTTTCCCTGGCGAACGATAGTGAGCCTGTAATGTTGGAAGAACTGGCCTTCGGCCGGGACATTTTTCTACCGAAAAATGTACAAATTAATCTAGAACGGAGATCTAATGGATGTTTTTTTTTTTAATTCGATGGAGGTCTAGGGAGGAAACTAGAAGAATGATGAATACATGCCAAAATCGGCCAAAAAGTGAACCATCTCCCCTTTTAAGATCAAGTAAGTGATGAGTGTTGTTAGTTATTCTTCGGGATAATTTATTCCTGAAATGTATTCGTATTGTTTGTTACACTATCATCTGTCGTTTATCTACCTATCTATCTATTGCCTGACGTTTATCTACATGGTTGTTGTTGTTGTTGTTCCCCGAACAGCCCCAAGGCCCCGAGCAAGGCCAAGGCCATAACCGAGCGCCCCCACAGAACCCTCCCCGCCGACCACAATAAAGCCTGGGTGACCGAAGCCACTCCATCTACATGGTTAACAAGATTAGTTGAGCATTAATGTTGATGGTAAGAGGTATAGAATTATGTTCATGGTTACACACAAAACATAAAAAAATGAATACGATTATGCAAACTTATATATATATATATATATATATATAATATAAACAAACACCGCGATATATCAAGTGTTTGCGCTGGATCTTTAACTTTCCCGAATGGTTGAGCATTGTACAAAACGGGGCTCCTCAAAGTTAAGGGGAGATTTCCACCTGGTGGATTTTTTTCTGGACCTCCCTCTCCCTCATGTTTAGCCCCATTGCTTTTGAGATTTTAAGACGTTCGCCCCATTAGTTTGGCGATTTTAAGACCCCTTGCCCCATTTCTGTCAATTTTAAGACCATTCGTGCCATTTAGGTGTCGATTTTTTCCTGGCGAGCGATAGCGAGCCTGTAATTTAAGAGGAACCGGCCTTCGGCCGGGAAATTTTTCTACCGAAAATTGTACAAATTTATCTTGAAAGGGGGTCTAGGGAGAGTAATTTTAAGCTTGATGGAAGTCTAGGGAATCAACTAAAAAACTCCCCTTAAGCGACATCAAGACAAAACTGGAGTATGAACATTAATATGCGAGTAGCCAACAAGTGGAGAGAGTACGGGGCAATCAGCTGTCGCCGCCCATCAGAAGCCCGGGTGTGTAGTTATGTCGTCTATGTAGCTAGCTCAGACGGCCTAACAGAATCCTCGTCATTAATGCCAGACAACATACAATAAGGGAGCCATTACATCAAGCGCAGGTATGTTCACTGTCGCGTCGCATGAATCAGCGGGGTCACCTGTTTTTTTTTATCTTTCTCTCCTTTTCTCTCTTTCTCTGACTTGTATCCATTTGGCCCCATTCAACCTACTGTTTTAAGACGTTTATCCCCATCCAAGTGTCGATTTCTTCCTGGCGAGCGATAGCGAGCCAGCATTGTATGGAGAAATCCGGCTTCGCCGGAGAAATTTTTCTATCAAAAAATGTACAAATTTTGCTTCCTGTAAAACAAAAATATATATATGCTGGCTCGCTACCGCTCGCCAGGATAATATTGACAACTGGATTGGGGCAAACGTCTTAAAACAGTAGGCTGAATGGATACAAGCCAAAGAGAGAGGGAGAGAAAGAGAAAAAAAGAGAAGTGGGCCCCCTTAATCAGCGGGGTAGCACAACAGTGTAGTGGAGAGTTGGTCCTATTTGTATTTTTATTTTGTTATTGTTTGGATTGAATGTACACTTGGTCAAAAAAATATCTGCACCCCTACGCTGATCATCTGGTGTGTACAACTCGGTAGTATGGGTCGTAGGTCGTAGGTCTTAGGTAGTATAGGTAGGTAGGTAGTAGTGTATATGGATATAGCTGCATGCAGAGATGCCAACCCTACCGAGAAATACACACCACCAGATGATCAGGGTAGGGGTGCAGATATTGTGTTGACCAAGTGTACATTACTTCTTAGTTTGGGATCAATGTTGTTGTTGTTGTTGTTGGATATAGCTGCATGCAGAAATGCCAACCCTACCGAGAAATACACACCACCAGATGATCAGGGTAGGGGTGCAGATATTGTGTTGACCAAGTGTACATTACTTCTTAGTTTGGGATCAATGTAAAACAGGGTAGTGGCGCGTTCGTTTTATTTTTTATTTTTATTTTTATTTTGTGTGTGTGTGTGTGTGTGTGTGTGTGTGTGTGTGTACCGGTGTCGTCCTTTCAACTATATTATGGCTACTATTATGCGATTCTATTCAGTATAAAAAGGGCCTCCAGCGCTTCCCAGGCTTGGAACTATCTCACTTGACCAGAAGGGGTTAAATATGAGTTGATTGTACAGCTACTGACAAATGTTCGTGGGCCCTTGCGATTTTCTTTATGCAAAAATATCCATTTAAATTAATTTTTAGATCAAATAAGCTACTTATATATAGATGCATAACCTGTATTTATTACTACATAACTTAATTGATCTGAACATCAATCTAAATGGATATGTTTGCAAAACGAAAATCGCAAGGGACCACGAACATTTGTAAGTAGCTGTACATACTTGTTATTTGGCAGACAGACAGCTACGTTCACAACCACTCACTGTGCGGCGGGTGCCCAACCCTGAAAGGGGTTGAAATAGGGGAGCTATCCCCCCGCCAAAGGCGGCTTTCTAGGGCCTCTCCTAGCTGATGCAGAGAGGATTGGGTTCTAGTCATGTGGTGATGGGCTGGTATATCAGAGTGAGAACTGAGCGATCTCTGCCATACCCATAGCTTACTCTGACTGTTCCTTTTACTTATATATTTTCTAGATCTCAAGTGACGACGTCTCTTCCGTGGATTGACCTCCCAATCTACCAAGATTGGAAGCCAAAGCGTCACATTTTTCCTTTGCCCCTCAACTTTCTCTTTATAATTGCTGAGGGGCACAGGGCCCTGGGTGGGTCTTTGGTTTCCCGGGCGTTTCCGCACCCTCCTCAGCTCCCCGCCATGGAGTGGCTTCGGTCACCCATGCTTTATTGTGGTCGGCAGGGAGGGTTCTGTGGTGGCGCTCGGTTATGGCCTTGGCCTTGCTCGGGGCCTTGGGGCTGTTCGGCCAGGCAGCTTGTTATTTGGGGTTGAATGTAAATCTGTTTTTATTTTGGGTTGAATGTGCACCCAAGAGGAAGAATATATGGAGGTTACACTAGATGGCGTGACGTAATTGACCATACCCTGTTCCAAATAGGTGGGCCAGAAATTGTGTACCCTAACCTCTGTAATTCCTACCTAAGGTCACCTGAGGTTGTATTCGCCACTCATCTAGTGGCACCGAGGAGCACGCCGCCCCTCGTTCTGGGTGGTGACATGGCATAGTCGAAATGTTGAGAACGGGATAGCAAAAATGATTTCTAGTTCATGGAGAACCATTTAGGCCACTTGACGAAGAGATTAATTAATTACAAAGGCAGGGCCTTCAAAAATATTTCGACTTAAGCGATCATTTCCCTTATAAGTGACTAATTAATTTCCAGTGTCCAATTTAATTTACATCATTGAGAAGCGTGTAAAACAACAAATATTGGCTAGGATACGTAAAAAATAAATAAATACCTCAATTAATTGTTTCGGTTAATTAACAGCTGTCATCGAGTATTAGTTGAGAGGATTTGAGATATTCTGGGAACACGATTCAGTCTTGAGGATCACAAAACACACACACACTCTTTCTCTTAATGCATAATGGCTCACCCATACATCTCTCTCTCTCTCTCACACACACACACACACACACACACTATGTTATACCACACACACACACACAGACACATACACTACATTCTTACTCACACACACACACACACACACACAACATTCCGACACACATATCGTCCAAACTGTCACATCACATTAACCACGACCCGTAAAACGTTCCTCCCCCCCAGGCTTTGATTAACGGAAGATTTCCACTTGGAGGGATTTTTTCTGGACCCCTTTCTCCCTCATGTTTAGCCCCATTGCTTTCAAGATTTTAAGACGTTCGCTCCATTAGTTTGGCGATTTTACGAACCTTCGCCCCATATCTGTCAATATCAAGACCTTTCGTGCCATTTAGTTGTCGATTTTGTCCTGGCGAGCGATAGCGAGCCTGTAATTTAAGAGGAACCGGCCTTCAGCCGGGAAATTTTTCTGCCGAAAAATGTACACATTTATCTTGACAGGGAGTCTATGGGGTGTAACTATAAGCTTGATGGAGGTCTAGGGAACAAACTAAATGCCTCCCCCAAGATAGCTAAGATGCCAAGATAGCTAATTATTCGAGACATTAGTAAAACAAAAAATGGATCTCCTCTCTGCCATTAACCTTAATAAAAATATATTAGGATATATATATATATATATATATATATATATATATATATATATATATATATATAATGCAAACTCAAAGTGTCCACGAATTTATTTTTGAGGGAATGTTTTGTAATGTACCTAAGCAAGCTTCCTGCCTTCACAATTAAATATCCCCTTGGTGAATTGAGTTGTCATTAATTTCACTCTAACACTAAACAACTCTCAATGAAATTAATGAAAGCAATCATGTGATCCAAACCTGGGTTACTACATACAGATATTAAGCGCTACCATTACATCACCATTACATCACCATTACAGTAATATATATATACATGAAAATCATCTATTAATAATCTTATATCAATTGTATAAAACACTATGTAATGGAAAACAAATTGAATTACAAATCTATCTAGATACTCACATTCGCATAACACACAAGAGGCTCACGAATGTTTGTGAGTGACTACAGTACAGTACAGGTGGACAAACAAGTGTTATTACTAATGTTATTATGTTTGACCTGATAATATAGTGTGGATGTGTCTGCCAAATTTTGAATATATATATATATATATATATGTATATACATTTATATATATATATAGCTCGTGTGATACCGGCTTTAGAGCTGTCTTAGAGTTTTACACCCTCGTAATTCACCACTTGCGAGTTCCAGGCTATAAGGCAATTGGAGCTGTAGACATCTATATTAAGCAGAATTACCAGCTAAAATACAGCTGTAGTACATTTATAAATACATAAAACCCAATTCAGCATACTTTCAATCCATCAGAAACCTACATTATTATTGCATTTCTGTTTAGTATAGATGTTCACGGCTCCAACTTCCTTATAGCCTGAAACTCGCAAGTGGTCAATTGGGCAGTCGGAGGATTGCCAAATCAAATCCGCTAGATAGTAAATAAATGCAGAAAATCGCTAGGAAAATGCCACAGTCTCTACAGTATCGTTCTAACAGGTGGTTCAAATCTCTAGAATATTGCTAGAATTCATGGTGCTAGATGTAAGAATTTGCCTCTAGAGCGAAGCAAATGACGCTATATTTAAGAATGTGCCTCTGGAGTGTAGTAAATACCTCGATATGTAACGGGAAAGTAGCTAAATTGGCAACACTTCAAAGTTTTCCGGACCTTATTTCCACCTGTAAATCCGCAGTTTCTAATCAGCGCAAATCAAGTCCTCTAAATCTAGATAGTTGGTAAATGCCAAAAATCGCTAGAATAATGCCACAATCTCTACAATATCGCTAGAATAATGCCACAATCTCTACAATATCGCTAGAATAATGCCACAATCTCTACAATATCGCTAGAATAATGCCACAATCTCTACAATATCGCTAGAATAATGCCACAATCTCTACAATATCGCTAGAATAATGCCACAATCTCTACTATAGCGTCCTAAAAAATGGCCCAAATCTCTCGAAAATCGCTAAAAATCATGGCGTTAGATGTAAGAATGTGCCTCTAGAACGAAGTAAATACCCCTAGATCTAGCGGGAAAGTCGCTATATTGACCACGTTCGAGTTTCAGGCTATAGGGAAGTTGTAGCTGTTGACATTGATATTTAGTAGAATTACCAGCTAAAATACGGTTGTGGAACATTTATAAACACATAAAATCAAATTCAACATACTTTCTATCCAACCGAAACCTCTATTATCATTGCACTTCTGTTTAATACCGATGTTTACGGCTCCAACTTCCTTATAGCCAGAAACTCGCAAGTGGTCAATTGGCAACCCTACTAAAATTGTTCAAGGCCTTCTTTTCACCGCTGTCTCCAATCAGGGCGGGTGGACAAGTAGAGGGATGGCACTACTTATTTCAGGGAGGGATAGGGTTAAACTTGGTATTAGGGGTAGTGGCTCTGTCGGTGTGTGTGAGAGAGAGAGAGAGAGAGAGAGAGAGAGAGAGAGAGAGAGAGAGGGAAGGAGATATATGAGGGTGAGCGATAAGGGATTGAAGCAGAGAAAGAGAAATAATAGTTGCACTATTGCTATAGCCTATTCGCTGTAAGTAGGCGAAAAATCATGACCTCTAACCTCTGTAACTAAAAAACGACTAGAGTTATCGAACTAATATGTCTACCATTTGGGAAGAGTTAGTCAAGGAATAAATGTGGAAATTTACAGCCAATTTGCTCCAGCCCGTTTTGAATTACAGAGGTTTTTCGAACGCTTAAGACCACGACTTATGAACCTGAGTGAACCGTTTATTGTTCACGAATGGACAATCAAATTCCCATTCTCCACGAGTTAACCTGTGTTTCTCTATATTAGAAGAACATGCAACTTAAGGGGGTGACCTGCTTTTTGTTATTTCTCTCCTTTTCTCTGGCTTGTATCCATTAGGTCCCATTCAGCCTACTGTTTTAAGACGTTTATCCCCATCCAGGTGTCAATTTTTTACTGGTGAGCGGTAGCGATCCAGCATATTTTTAATTTTTGTTAGACAGCAGGCTAAATTTGTACATTTTTCGATAGAAAAATGTCTCCGGCAAAGCCGGATTTCTTCATATAATGCTGGCTCGCTATCGCTCGCCAGGAAGAAATCGACACCTAGATGGGGATAAACGTCTTAAAATAGTTGTCTGAATGGGGCCGAATGGATACAAGCCAGAGAAAGAGAGAAAAGGACAGAAATAACAAAAAGCAGGTCACCCCCCTTAACGTGCCGGAGGGGTTCTTATTCACAAACGCACTCCTATAATACACTCTTAGAACACTAATCCTGACCCAATAGGATTGATCGAACAGTATCAACGAACCTTTGATACGTTGAAATCAGGTGAAGACTTTGTGACAAGATTCGATTCAGTTCGGGATAGATTCGAAACCTCAATGCCGTGATTTATGTCCTCGAGTGTACAATATTTCGCATCGATTCCAAGTTTTACCTTGTATAACACAATATACCTAATTAATCACTAATGTTTTCTTCTCTCCAATTATTACAAACTGTAGTAGTTAAGATTGGTTTTACAAATTTAATCCAACTTTATCAAAAACGAATCAAATTTCCCGCCCTTTCTTAGAGACACACCTCCTTACCTGATTGGCCAGCTAGATTATCCCACAATGCACAGCAAAACACCACCTCCTGCATATTGAACGTGCCACAGAGCAGACGTTTTCTTAAGGGAGTCCACCTCGCTTTTTTTCTCTTACTCTCCCTCTCTCTTTGGCTTGTATCCATGCGGCCCCATTCAGCCTACTGTTTTAAGATGTTTTCCCCCATCCAGGTATCAACATTTTCCTGGCGAGCGGTAGCGAGTCAGCATATATATTGACAGCAAGCTAAATTTGTACATTTTTTGGTAGAAAAATGTGTCCGGCGAAGCCGGATTTCTCCATACACAATGCTGGCTCGCTATCGCTCGCCAGTAAGAAATCAATACCTGGATGGGGATAAACGTCTTAAAACAGTTGGCTGACTGGGGCCGAATGGATACAAGCCAGGGAAAGAGAGATAAACAAAGCCGGTGAGTCCCCTTAAACACGTGGGAAAGGTTTTACAAATACCTTGCATGCCATACCTCCCACGAGCGGCACACTGTGGGTCTCAGAACTAAAACTAACATTTATTCAATTGCAAAATAAGTATAAGGAACTTGATGTGCATAAGTGCGCGGAATTTCGATGTGAGTATCCTAGGTTCGAGTCCTTGGAGTGCCACATGTATTCGTCGATATCATTAATTGAGTTTAGAGGTGAAGTTGGTTGGTGGGGACAAAAACATAATAATATATAATAAAGCGCCCTAAAGTAAAAATAAAAGAAAACGGGAAGATAATAGAAGACAAGGTTGTTATTGTGCCCGCGTTCAAGAATTTGATATTGATTAAACTCCCACCATTAACCAACATATAGTGGTTGATATTAATGACAGTGTGAGCGAAGTACTATTATAAACGCTTTTGCATCATACATTAGTGAAGGACGAAAATCAAGGAATTTGGCTAATAATGGAACTGCGATAATTCTTTTCTTCCACGGTGAGTATTCGGCCTTTATATTTTAGCTATGATATATATATATATATATATATATATATATATATATATATATATATATATATATATATATTGTATAGTTAGTGTGTTTTTTGTTGTTTTTTGTTTGTTGTGCACTCCTCGTCGACAAATTTAACACCATGTACTATATTTTCACACGTTTTTATTCATTTCCTACCACGGCACCAGCATGCACATTGACCATTATTAGTCAGTCTTATTAATTAACGAAAGAAGGGCAGGTGGGGGACGGAAGAGAGCGGAGGTAAGGGATGGGGGAGGAGAGAGACGGGCGAATGACGGGGGGGGGGGGATAAGTGGTGGGGCTAAGGTAAGAGGGGGGGAGGGGGAGAGGCCAACTTACGACTCCGTTACTGAAAAAAACAAATTATTTATTGTGTTTTATATAAATATGTGTAATTACGATTGCATACCATTAGATAACGGTTATACAATGTGAATGATATTGCTAGTAGCCTTTGTCTTACTAGACTAAACCACAAGGCAGTGGGTGTGCGCGGTTGTTGGTAGATGACAGGGATGCACATCATACCTCTGGGGGCCACCTCATGCCCCGAGCTCCCCTATTGATTTAGCCTGGGGTCGCAAGACATCCAGTTAACGTTGGTGGCCCTGGGGAGGCACACCCTGAGAGAACAGCCGAGGTTGGGGTCACGTCCTGGCGGTTTCCGACAAACTGGAATTCCCCTGCAGTATTGAGCAGGAGGTCGTCTTGGATCACCCCCTTGCCATCAGCAACCCCTGTTCAGTACCAAGATAGTGAAGTTGGAACTGCGCACCTCCCTCGGCACTCTAAACTCTTCTATGCGCAGGTTTTCTCTTCCTGCTTTGCAGGAAGGGAACGTCATCATCGGACTACGATGGACTACCAATAAGCATAGTCTATAGCGGAAAGTAGAAATACAAAGGAATACAAAGGAATTACAAACTGCAACAAACCTATTGGTCCTTACGGGGCAGTTTGGATATCTACACTGCTAAGCTATTAACTACTGGGTAAAACATTTATAAGAATAGTTAAGCAGAAGGCTCCTCCCCACCCACCACTCCCTCCAGCTAACACTGGCGTGGGAAGTGTTTTGCTACAATAGAAGGAAATAGCTTTACTATAATCTTACAACCATTGTATCTAGTGAAGTTTGATTGGTTGATTGTCAAGTAATCACATACATTTACGTTGCTGAATCCCTTAAGGGGAGGTATTTAGTTTGTTCCCTAGACCTCCATCAAGCTTAAAATTACACCCCCTTGAGTCCCTTTCAAGATATATTTGTACATTTTTCGGTAGAAAAATTTCCCGGCCGAAGGCCGGTTCCTCTTAAATTACAGGCTCGTTATCGCTCGCCAGGGTAAAATTGACACCTGAATGGCACGAAAGGTCTTAATATGGGGTGAAAGTTCTTAAAATCGCTAAACTAATGGGGCAAACTTTTCATAATATCAAAAGCAATGGGGCTAAACATGAGGGAGAAAGGGGTCAAGAAAAAAATCCCTTAGGTGGAGATCTCCCCTTAAACATCTTGAAAACCTCTATTAGATAACCTCTCAATCTGCGTTTGGTTAGGCTAACAAATTTAGTTCATTTAGATGCTCCTCGTATGATTTTTTTCTCGCAATCTAGGTATAATTTTTTTTTTTTTTTTTACTGCGGTGCGGAGGAGGCGGCAGAAGAGGAGGAAGAGAAGAGGAGCGGGAGGAGGAGGAGGAAGAGGAAGGAAAGGAGGGGGAGGAAATAGGAGAAATTCAGATCGTTAAATGAAATTTCCATAATATACGCTGGCCACACAGCTATTTTGATCCCAGTGAGATGGCCAGGACTTAATCCTAAACTAGAGATAGTAACCCTGAGAATAAGGAAAAGTGAAAGGACAGGATAGCAAACATTAAGGCTTTCTCCCACTCTGATCCCTCCGGCAATCTGGCGTAGGCTACATGGTATCAGTTGAAAGTTAATATTTTTGCCGGGGCTCGGAAATCGCTTAAATAAATGTATAGAATAGTTAGAAATGGAGAGAATCCGAGAGAGGAGGATGAGGGAGTGAGAGGGATGGGAGGAGGGAAGAGTGGGGAGGGGGGAAGAGTGGGGAGGGAGGAGGGTGGGGAGGAAGGAGGGTGGGGAGGAACGAGGGTGGGGAGGAACCAAGGAATACGTGGAGGAGTAAGGATGCGTGTGTCCCCGTGCTTGATTGCCAGATGCATGATAACCTGCGGTTTCCTTAATACCTATCAATAATATATACAAACATTCAATTCAGGTAAATATACTTATGAGTTTGCGTTAACAATTGTGCTCCCTCTCCGTAATCAAGCTTCAGACAAGGTATTTCCCGTCTATCGAATTATAATTAGTTAAGGAAGGTTGGACGAAAGGTTGGGTGTCGCGGCTAATGTGAGGGTTGGGACCGCATGATGTACTACGGGTCAAAACACGTGTCTTATGTATTGATATTGGCTTCTGTAGGCATGGTTGGTAGTCTTGCTTGGTAGACTCACGGCTCAATCTTGACATTAGTACGGTCATTCACACTCGCTTAAAATATGAATTACTGTTCGATTGATGCCCATATTGGTGTTAAATATATATGAGAGAAATATATATGTCTGTGGTGTGTGGTGTTTAAAGCCGATACGTGGAAATTAGCAAGATGGTTGAGTAATAAATGTTAACGTATTATTGACCTTCGGCTTCTCACCTCGCCTCCACCCACACTCCTCTCTCCCTCCCTTGTCCCTTCCCTCCTTTCCTTTCTCGCCGCAGGGGTGGAAGGACGCGTTGAGTTTTATGCTTTGTGTTCGTTTACTTTGCGTGCGCGAGTGCTATCATCACTGAAATACAGACGGACGGAGCAGCAGTGGCAGTTAAGGTTGGTTGCATTAGCGTTTTACTGAAGGATATTAGGCTACCCGAGGATTTTAGACACGTGAGCCAGTCCCCGAAATGATCCTCCTGCCACACGCCATGAACCATGTGTTATCACCACTCACAGGGCGTTTCATTATCATTGAAGTTATTGTGACTTTGTACAGTGGGCTTTTTTTTTTAAAGATACACTATTATGGTTGTATAGGTCTGCTTATTTACTAGTGTTGCATGATATATGCATCCACGTGTTATTATGTGTATCGGTACACACACACACACACACACACACACACACACACACACACACACACATATATATATATATTGAGAATATATCACAAATACACGTGAGCCACTAAATGTTTCTAGTCTCAGTGGGGATCGAACCATCGACCATCAGAACGATAGCCGACGCTTAATCAATTACACCACGGCAGTCTGCCGTGGTGTAATTGATTAAGCGTCGGCTATCGTTCTGATGGTCGATGGTTCGATCCCCACTGAGAGACTAGAAATATATATATATATATATATATATATATATATATATATATATATATATATATGATTTGGGACATGCAACTGTACGAGCAAACTTTTGGGTGCCTGATTGAGCGTTTGTGATTAAGCTTTGAGCGCGTGGGCGAGGTTTTAGGCGTGCGGGTGAACTTTTGGGAATCTGAGCACATTTTGGGGCTGTGTTGGCATGCTATTTGCAGTGGCATTGTACACTCGATCTTCACACTAACGTTTTAAACATTCTGGAAGTGGGTCGAAATCTTATGATAATACCTCACAGACGTATGTTTCGTCCGATTAATTCCGTTCACACTAGATTACTTACAGCTCACCAGTGTAAAGATGTTTTTTTGGTCGAGTGTACGTCCATACGTTTGGGTGCACAAGCAAATTGTTTAGTGCACGGGAAACTTTTTAGGTGTAGGGTCGTAGTTTTGGGAGTGCAGGCTAACTTCCGGGCATGCGCAAGCGAACTTTGGACCGTGCAGCTCAGTGTTGCCAATTTACCTACTTTTCCCGCTAGATCTAGAGGTATTTACCTCTATCTAGAGGCAAACTTTTACATATAGCGACATGAATTCTAGCGATTTTCTGGAGATTGAGCCATTATAAAGTGATATTCAACAGATTGTGGCATTATTCTAGCGGGTTTTTTTTTCTAGCGACATGAATTCTAGCGATTTTCTGAAGATTGAGCCATTATAAAGTGATATTCAACAGATTGTGGCAATATTCTAGCGTTTTTTCTTTCTAGCAACATGAATTCTAGCGATTTTCTGGAGATTGAGCCATTATAAAGTGATATTCAACAGATTGTGGCATTATTCTAGCGGGGTTTTTTTTCTAGCGACATGAACTCTAGCGATTTTCTGGAGATTGAGCCATTATAATGTGATATTCAACAGATTGTGGCATTATTCTAGCGTTTTTTCTTTCTAGCGACATGAATTCTAGCGATTTTCTGGAGATTGAGTCATTATAAAGTTATATTCTACAGATTGTGGCATTATTCTAGCGAGTTTTTTGTTTTCTAGCGACATGAACTCTAGCGATATTCTGGAGACTATTGAGCCATTATAAAGTGATATTCAACAGATTGTGGCATTATTCTAGCGGGCTTTTTTTTTTGGGGGGGGGGGGGGGGGGGGCATATATTTACTAGCTAGCGGACTTGATTTGGTAACCCTGATGCAGCTATGCAATCAAACTTTTGAGCGTGTGAGCGGACATTTGAGATGAGATCATGGGCAAACTTTGGGTGCACTGGTGAACTTTTAAGCCGGTATCACACGAGCGCTGTTTCCCTCAACATTTATCCTCAACACTGATCTGGCAGCTTATACGGTCAACATACAAAATATTTCGGTTATCTACATTAATTTATCATCAGTCTAATTTCCGATACCAGTGCAAAATATTCCAGAAATGTTGCCAGAAATTTTTTGATCATCGAATGTTGACTATAAAAGGGTTCTATGAAAGTTCGGCACCAGAAACTTGGGCACCAGAAACTTGGGCACTGCATTTTCGGCACCGTGACATTTGGGCACCTAGAATTTTGGGCACCTGGAATTGTGGGCACCATTAATTATTTGGGCACCAGGCATATTGTGGTGATGGAGGCGAGGATTCTAATAATAGTGATGATAGTATTGGCAGTAGTAATGATAGTCATGACAACAGTGATGATGGTAATAACAATAGTAATGATAGTGATGGTAATAGTGATGATGGTAATAACATTAGTAATGATGATGGTAATGACAGTAGTGTTGATGGTGATATCAATAATGATGGTAATTTTTATAGTAGTAATGATGGTGATGCCAGTAGTCATGATAATGATGGTGATTATTATAGTAGTAATGATGGTGATGATAGTAGTCATGATAATGATGGTGATATCAATAATGATGGTGATTATTATAGTAGTAATGATGGTGATGACAGTAGTCATGATAATGATGGTGATGACAGTAGTCATGATAATGATGGTGATATCAATAATGATGGTGATTATTATAGTAGTAATGATGGTGATGACAGTAGTCATGATAATGATGGTGATATCAATAATGATGGTGATTATTATAGTAGTAATGATGGTGATGCCAGTAGTCATGATAATGATGGTGATATCAATACTGATGGTGATTATTATAGTAGTAATGATGGTGATGACAGTAGTCATGATAATGATGGTGATGACCATCATTATTGATATCACTATTATTATCATGACTACTGGCATCACCATCATTACTACTATAATAATCACCATCATTATTGATATCACCATCAATACTATTGTCATTACCATCATCATTACTAATGTTATTACCATCATCACTATTACCATCACCATCATTACTACTATAATAATCACCATCATTATTGATATCACCATCATTATCATGACTACTGTCATCACCATCATTATCATGACTACTGTCATCACCATCATTACTACTATAATAATCACCATCATTATTGATATCACCATCATTATCATGACTACTGGCATCACCATCATTACTACTATAATAATCACCATCATTATTGATATCACCATCATTATCATGACTACTGTCATCACCATCATTACTACTATAATAATCACCATCATTATTGATATCACCATCATTATCATGACTACTGTCATCACCATCATTATCATGACTACTGGCATCACCATCATTACTACTATAATAATCACCATCATTATTGATATCACCATCAATACTACTGTCATTACCATCATCATTACTAATGTTATTACCATCATCACTATTACCATCACTATCATTACTATTGTTATTACCATCATCACTGTTGTCATGACTATCATTACTACTGCCAATACTATCATCACTATTATTAGAATCTTCGCCTCCATCACCACAATATGCCTGGTGCCCAAATAATTAATGGTGCCCAAAATTCCTGGTGCCCACAATTCCAGGTGCCCAAATATCACGGTGCCCAAAATTCTAGGTGCCCAAATGTCACGGTGCCCAAAATTCTAGGTGCCCAAAATTCTAGGTGCCCAAATGTCATGGTGCCGAAAATGCGGTGCCCAAGTTTCTGGTGCCCAAGTTTCCAGTGCCGAAATTTCATAAACCGTATAAAAGCTCTGGTGTGATACCGGCTTTAGACTGCGCGGGTGTAGGGTCGTAGTTTTGGGGGTGCAGCCTATAACTTCTGGGCCTGCGCGAGCGAACTTTCAGCCGTGGAACCGTGCGACTGAACTTTTGGTGCTCAGGCAAAGTTTTGGGTTGTGCAGGTGAACTTAGGGCTGAGCGAACGAACTATTGATGACATAGGTAGAGGTTTAGGCTTGCGGGCTAACTGTTGTGGGTCGTGGTAAACTGATTGAACATAATGTACAATTGACTGCTTAATGGGAGGTTTTTAATTTGTTTCCTAGACCTCCATCAAGCTTAAAATTACACCCCTAGAGCTTTCAAGATAAAGTTTTACAACACGTTCAACGTGATTATTTTTGCTATATATATTGAACACCTATTACTACAGTACCAAGCATAATTCACTCAGTGCATGCAAGTTACTGCCAGGTGAATTGCATTATATATATATATACACTATATATATATATATATATATATATATATATACATACTGTATAACATGCAGGTGGAACAAGATACATTGTACCTATAATATATCACTTCTCTTTCTTTAGTTGTGCACACAGCTACTGTTTAATATCCAAGCAAGGCGTGACGGTACTTCCTGTGCCAAGTTGATATTAGAATATTCTTTAGACGTGGTATTTATTATCAAACAGTTCCTTACAAGTAGAGTAATTATGATTCCCGCAGATCTTTCTAGGGTGTATAAAATCGTCTCGTGATAGCCAAAACAAACTGCTATAATGCGTCATGATCCTCAAAGGGTTAAGGGTTAATTCTACTTAACTAAGTAACAAAATGAAATCGACTAACCTATTTGCTCACTAGACCGAAATAAAACTGTGCTAATTACCAGGGAGGCTGTGTGGAATCTGCTTCATTAGTCCTGAACATGTCTCCTTACCTCCCATTGTCTGACAAACACACACACCACACCTATACACCACACCCACACGCACCACACACACCCACACCACACCACACGCACTCACACACAGACCCTCATTGCTCTCTCTCTCTCTCTTTATCTCACGTGTAGGTATTTCCAAGTCTAATCTCTTTACAGTAGCCGCCATGTTGTTGACCTTACTCTGTCACATACTTCAGATTATATGTACGGTGGCGTAAATAAGTCATGTCTCACCTGTCATTACGTTTGCCTCGCTCTGGGCTGTATTAATGTCTGTCAGATGTTGAATAGGGTGGGTAAGGGTAGGGAACATGTTGGTATATCCCACTCGAAATTAAGAAATCCTGTTTAGATATGGCTGATACAAATTATAGAACAAAATATACTTGGTGCCGAGCCATGACTTATTAGGCCGACTGTACTTACATAATAGAACCGTATATTAATTTAGAACCCTTGCATTTTGTAACTCTTGATGGACTAAGACAAACTACTGTAGATTTCCACATTCACATGTTCTCTTAGCTTTCTTATTTATTTGCTCATTTATGTATCTTTTTATGTATCTTTTTATGTATCTTTTTATGTATCTTTTTATTATTATGTTTAGTTTCCTCCCTAGACCTCCATCAAGCTTAAAATTACACCCTCTAGACTCCCTTCCAAAATGAATTTGTACATTTTTCGGTAGAAAATGTTCCGGCTGATGGCCGGTTCCTCTTAAATTACAGGCTCGGTATCGCTCGCCAGGGTGACAGATAAATGCAAACTTATATTGCTCGAAGAAAACACTCCCCAACTCTCCCCCAACATAGTCTAGTGAGAGCCCTGGTGTCGGATCCCACTTGTATTTAATATGTCAACAGAGGAACGTGGCTGGCAACAATTAAGGCTACGGGGAGCTGGTCTTACAACGGGGCTGGGGAATGTCTTAGCGGGGGGGGGGGGGGTTGCCTTAGAAAGTGCCTTGATGAGAGCTGGCGATTAATTATTTGTATTCTTTCCTGAGTAAATTGTAGAGTTAGGTTTAAAGTTACGGTAGCCATAAATTAGTTAAAATAATTATACATAAATATATGAAAAGTATATTAGTTATACATTTGATATATATACAGCTTGAGTGTTATAGTAGTAGCTGTATCTTCTTAGTATCGCATAATCGTTAATTCACGTCTATTCTTGAAATACGACTTTATATGGCAAGAAAAATACGGTTATAAAAATACGGTTTCATATGGTTATAAAAATACGGTTTCATATGGTTATCAAAATACGTTTTCATATGGTTATCAAAATACGGTTTCATATGGTCATAAAAATACGGTTTCATATGGTTATAAAAATACGGTTTCATATGGTTATAAAATACGGTTTCATATGGTTATAAAAATACGGTTTCAATAGTTATAAAAATACGGTTTCATATGGTTTTAAAAATACGGTTTCATTTGGTTATCAAAATACGGTTTCATATGGTTATAAAAATACGGTTTCATATGGTTATAAAAATACGGTTTCATATGGTTATAAAAATACGGTTTCATATGGTTATCAAAATACGGTTTCATATGGTTATCAAAATACGGTTTCATATGGTTATAAAAATACGGTTTCACATGGTTATAAAAATACGGTTTCATATGGTTATAATAATACGGTTTCATATGGTTATAAAAATACGGTTTCATATGGTTATAAAAATACGGTTTCATACGGTTATAAAAATACGGTTTCATACGGTTATAAAAATACGTGTACCGGGTATATAGTATGTGGTTTATCTTTTTCTGGCAAACTACGCCGCTTTGTCTTACAGTATAAGGCATACTTTTTGTGAACAATTACATATCTGGATCATAAAAAATTAATGGGTAGTTTCTGTGTAATTCTCTATCACCCACAAACATTACTAACTCTCCATTATTAAGATAACCATACACAATACTCAATTTTTTCCAGCTGATCGTAAATTGAATCTCTTATTAGCTGATTTCTCGATACTTAATGTAATTATATGAAACTACTATGGCTGTGTGTCGTATTAATGCCAAGTTTTCAGAATAACCATCTTTCGCTACAAAATCTACCTTAATAGCCGAGTACCAAAGATAGAAACATGACAATTTATCCTCAGCTGGAAAAAAAATTGGTGATGTTCAACCCCTGTTAAAAGTGGATATATCGCCTTCCTGCCTTTCCCTCCCTTGGGCCACACATACCTCCAGCCTCGATCACCCCCTCTCGCACACACCAAACAGATGATTGGGTGTAGGGACGAGATGTTATAAGGAGTTTAAAGGGGAGATCTCCACTTGAGGGATTTTTTCTTGACCCCGTTTTCCCTCATGTTTAGCCCCATTGCTTTTGATATTATAAAACGTTTGCCCCATTAGTTTAGCGTTTTTAAGAACTTTCACCCCATATTAAGATCTTTCGTGTAATTCAGGTGTCGATTTTATCCTGGCGAGCGCTAGCGAGCCTGTAATTTAAGAGGAACCGGCCTTTGGCCGGGACATTTTTCTACCGAAAAATGTACAAATTTATCTTGAAAGGGACTCAAGGGGGTGTAATTTTAAGCTTGATGGAGGTCTAGGGAATAAACTAAATACCTCCCCTTAACCCCTTCTCTACCGGCGACGTCTTGTTTATTATATGCTTGTTGTATTTAGCCCATTTTATGCAGATTAGGAACGATCTGGGGTATATGAAAGGGTTGGTTGAGATAGTTTGAAGCCTTATTATTATTGGTAGAGGGCCTTCCTAGGCTGAATATAATCGCCCAATAGTTGCCAGAATATGATGCAAAGGACGACATCGGTACAGTAGGGGTTAAGGGGACTTTTTGTTTTGTTATAGACCTCTTTCTCCTTTATGTTTAGCCCCATTAGTTTTTCAGATATGACGTTCGCCCCATTAGTTTAACGGAATCAAGACCTTTCACCACATTTATTTGCCAACACTAAGACCTTTAGTGCTATTTAGGTATCGATGTTGTCCTGGCCAGCGCTAGCGAGCCTGTAATTTAGGAATTACCGGCCTTCGTCCGGAACATTTCTTTCTACGAAAATAAGTACACATTAATCTCGAAGGGGGTCGATTTTTGTTGTGTATTTTTATGTATTTTTGTGTATTTTTGTGTATTTTATGTATTTTTGTGTATTTTTATGTATTTTTGTGTATTTTTATGTATTTTATGTATTTTATGTATTTTTGTGTATTTTTATGTATTTTGTGTATTTTATGTATTAGTTGTGTATTTTGTGTATTTTATGTATTTTTGTGTATGTTGTGTATTTTATGTATTTTTGTGTATTTTTATGTATTTTATGTATTTATTATATTTGTGTTTAAGCTTGATAGAGGTCTAGGGAGCAAACCCTAGGTTATAAGTCCCACACATCCTTCCTAAGCTGCATAATACAATCGTCCAATGATAGCCAGAACAAACTCAGTATCTTCAAAGGTATCATTTGTAGCTCCCAGGAGTTCGGGTGTATAGATAAGGTCCCGCCCCGCCCCCCCCCCCCCCCCCCCCCCCTCCCTCCCACCCGCCCCCCCCCCACCTCCCGCAGCTACAACTTAAGGACACTTGAGCTCCTGAAGTAACCACATCCCGTGACCTAAAACTCCGCGGCCTTGGGATGCACGCGACGATTATTTCCCGGCGGCTTTCGGTCGGCAAACCTATCAATATAGTTTTCCTTGTAAGCGCCGTCAGTTCGTTTTCTTAGCTTAGGTCAGGTTAGCAAAGCTCCACGGTACTAGAGCGATTGCATAAAGTTGTATATGATCAGTTCTTTGAGTTAGCCTAGACGCATTTTCGTTGATCGTTTTGCAATTGTTAGAACAGCTTGTCTTAAGTCTTATCAAACTGTAATTCGGAAGCTTCCAAACCAAACATGCCTTCGCTAATACACGGACTCCGGTGACGCTAAGTGGGACTCCCATGTGATTGAATTACGCTCCTGGCATCTCGTAAACACGGGTCAATTAACTCCCAATTTGTGGTTAACCACTATTGATCCCCCCCCCCCCCTCCCCCTCTAACCTTTTGCTAGGGCAGTTCCCAGGTCGAGGATGCCAGGGTATTTTGAACCTTATAATAGAGTCGTGTTTCGTCAATCTTTTAATTAGAATGTTCCTTGCAGTCGCCATCCGTTCGTTAATCTTAGCTTCGAACCGGTTACCGAAGCTCCAGAATTACTTGAGGGATTCGTAAGGGTTGTATTTGATCGGTTCACTTAGCTACCCTTTCGAAATCAGGCTGAAACTTCCATATTCTCGTGGAATGTCGGTAAGGGCGAGAGTGGCTTGGCATCTAGGGTTAGGTTCCAATTATCGGAGGCACCGTTCGGGTAATTATTGCACAAGTTTTACCGAAAATGTTTTTTATTTTTACGGAGGAACGCAAAAGCCGCCTTACGTAAAAGTTGATTGTGATGATGCGCCGAGAGTGTATTTTTTGCAACCTAGCTCTAATTTTTCGACATGACTAATTTGAGGAATGTTATAAACTTATACAGTTGTAAAGTATCAGAAATAATAAAGTACGTCGGGTCTGTATTATCTGTACTGTATGTAGAGAGTTAAGGGGAGATATCCACTTGAGGGACTTTTTTCTTGACCCCTTTCTCTCTCATGTCTAGCCCCATTGCTTTTGAGATTTTAAGATGTTTGCCCCGTTAGTTTGGCGATTTTAAGAATTTTCACCCCATTTTAAGACCTTTCGTGCCATTCAGGTGTCTATTTTATCCTGGCGAGCGATAGCGAGCCTGTAACTTAAGAGGAGCCGGCCTTTGGCCGGGACATTTTTCTACCGAAAAATGTACAAATTTATCTTGAAAAGGGGTCTAGGGGCTGTAATGTTAAGCTTGATGGAAGTCTAGCGAACTAACTAAAAACCTCCCCTTAATCGGACGAGATGAGTTGATGGATGTACAATCAAATTATATACATTTGAATCTGTATCGAACTCATTATTTGTATATTTTAGAAGGAATGCTACATACCGGTACTATCCCAGTTGCTTTAGTGTACGTTGTTCTTGTAACTGTTGAAGGATTCACATGGATATATATGTATTAAACCCTTCCATACCGACGACTGCTTGTTTATTGTAGTCTGGCTATGATTAGACGACTTTATTCAGTTTAAAAAGGGCCTCCAGCTTTTAATAGGCTTCGAACTATCTCATTTAACCCTCTTTAACACCACAGAGCATTCCTAAATGGCACAAACTCGTGTTAATATAACTAGAATAACATTAAAAAGACGTCGCCGGTACAGAAGGGGTTAAGGCTTTCTAGTGTATGGAAGGTCATAAGTGGGTTGCAATGGGTGTATATGTATTAAAGCTTGATAGTGTATGTAAGGTGATAAGTGGGTTGCAATGGGTGTATATGTATTAAAGCTTGATAGTGTATGGACGGTCATAAGTGGGTTGCAATGGGTGTATATGCATTAAAGATTGATAGTATATGGAAGGTCATAAGTGAGTTGCAATGGGTGTATATGTATTAAAGACTGATAGTATATGGACGGTCATAAGTGGGTTGCAATGGATGTATATGCAAGGTCATAAGGGGGTTGCAATGGGTGTATATGTATTAAAGATTGATAGTATATGGACGGTCATAAGTGGGTTGCAATGGGTGTATATGTATTAAAGCTTGATAGTGTATGTAAGGTGATAAGTGGGTTGCAATGGGTGTATATGTATTAAAGATTGATAGTATATGTAAGGTCATAAGTGGGTTGCAATGGGTGTATATGCATTAAAGATTGATAGTATATGTAAGGTCATAAGTGGGTTGCAATGGGTGTATATGCATTAAAGATTGATAGTATATGGACGGTCATAAGTGGGTTGCAATGGGTGTATATGTATTAAACCTTGATAGTATATGTAAGGTCATAAGTGGGTTGTATTGGATATATATACATATATATATATATATACTGTATATATATATTTTAACGCTTTCAGTACCGGTGCTGTCCTTTAAGCTTTATTCTGGCTACTATAAGACGATTTCAATCAGTTTAAACAGGGCGTTCAGCAATTAACAGGCTTCAAACGATCTCCCTTAACCCTTTTTACTACCACAGATCCTTCTTAAGCTGCACAAAGTCGCCTAAATATGTAGCAAGAATACAATGGAATACGTCGCCGGTACATAAGGGGTTAAGGCTGGGGGGGGGGGGGGGACGTTCATAACCGGGTTGCAATGGGTGGATAGGTATTAAGGGGAGGTGGGCATTTTGTCTGGCCCCTCTTCTCCCTCATGCTTAGCCCCATTAGTTTTCAGATTATGAGACATTCGACACATTCGTTTGGTCATTTTAAAAACTTTCGCCCCTTTTCTGTGTCAGTATTAAGACTTTTCGTTTCATTTACGTGTCGATTTTTTCCTGGCGAGCGATGGCCAGCCTGTAATTTAAGAGGAAAGCCCTTCGGCCGGAACATTTTCTACCGAAAAATGTACTACATATACAGTATATCTTGACGGGGGGGGGGGGGGGGGGGGGGGTGTCCGAGGGTTGTTATTCTAAGTGTGATGGAGGTCTAGGGAGGAAACTCTTAGTGTGTCTAGCTTTTTTTTTTTAATAGTTCTCTCTCTCTCTCTCTCTCTCTCTCTCTCTCTCTCTCTCTCTCTCTCTCTCTCTCTCTCTCTCTCTCTCTCTCTCTCTCTCTCTCTCTCTCTCTCTACCTCTCTCTCTCTCTCTCAATCTACCTCTCTCTATCTCTCAATCTACCTCTCTCTATCTCTCTATCTCTCTCAATCTCTCTCTCTCTCTCTCACTCTCTCTCTCTCTCTCTCTCTCTCTCTCTCTCTCTCTCTCTCTCTCTCTACCTCTCTCTCTCTACCTCTCTCTCTCTCTCAATCTACCTCTCTCTCTCTCTCTCTCTCAATAGTACAGGGTCTCACCTGTACAATCTCAAAATTTGCTGAAGATACAAAAATTGCAAATAGCGTACTCTCAAAAGATCAAGTTGACGATATGCAACACAATCTAGATACATTGTCACATTGGGCCCAAATTTGGCAAATGAGTTTCAATGCGGATAAATGTAAAGTACTACATATCGGATACCTAAATGAGAAAGCAAACTATTCGATGAATGGCACTCAGCTTAAGAATGTAAACAGAGAAACCGATCTGGGAGTAACAATATCGAGTCAACAATGTTCAGAAGTTGTTAAGAAGGCAAACAAAATAATTGGCTTTATAGGCAGGTCATTTGAGCATAAATCCAAAGACGTTATCCTAACCCTTTACAATTCCTTAGTCCGCCCTCTTCTGGAATACTGCGTTCAATGCTGGTGCCCTTATTACCAAAAAGACATAAACAAGCTAGAACGAGTTCAACGTAGAGTTACCAAAATGATACCTAGCCTAAAGAACAAACCATACGAAGAGCGTCTTAGAGAATTAAATCTATTTCCTTTAACCCAGCGCAGATTAAGAGGTGACTTAATTCAAGTGTTCAAAATCATCAAAGGCATCGACAATATGAACTGTAGTAAGTACTTCACTATCGACCAATCTAATTACACGCGGGGAAACGGTTGCAAAATTATTGGTAAATCTTTTAACTCACACGAATCTAAGAATTTCTTCTTCAATAGAGTTGTCAACTTGTGGAATGGGCTTCCCCGAGACGTTATAGACTGCAGCACCGTTGATTCATTTAAACTCCGCCTAGACAAATATCTCGCATCAAACCCGCGACTGACAGCGTTTGTAAATGAATAACTTTATTTTATCCTCCCCTCAGTTACTAACCCATATGTCCCCTACTAACTTCCTAATCCTGCCACGGACATTAGTTCCAGGGCAGTAGTTCCCTTTCCAATGTTCCCTTACCCACTCTAAACCACTGTTTGGACACTTGATCCTCAGTGTTTTGGAGGACAAGCAGCCTAGAAGGGTCACTAGACCTGTTGTTGCTTGATTTCCTTTGTACTCCTTTGTACTCAATCTCTCTCAATCTCTCTCTATCTCTCAATCTCTCTCTCTCAATCTCTCTCTCAATCTACCTCTCTCTCTCAATCTACCTCTCTCTCAATCTACCTCTCTCTCAATCTACCTCTCTCTCTCTCTCTCTCTCTCTCTCTCTCTCTCTCTCTCTCTCTCTCTCTCTCTCTCTCTCTCTCTCTCTCTCTCTCTCTCTCTCTTAAGGTTTGCTAGTCATAAATAGGTTGCACGAACATAAACCTCTGCCACCCTTCTGATGATGATGATGATACGCCCGATATCCGATGATGATAAGCCCGATAACCGATGTTGATACGCCCGATAGACCGATGTTGATAAGCCCGATTAATGAACACTTATACAGGACGGTAAAGCGAGTATTAAGGCGGAGATTTCCACTTGAGGGATTTTTTTCTGGACCCCTTTCTCCCTCATGTTTAACCCCATTGTTTTTGATATTTTAAGACGTTCGCCCCATAATTAAGAACTTTCGCCCCATTTCTGTCAATATTAAGACCTTTCATGCAATTTAGGTGTCGATTTTTTCCTGGCGAGCGATAGCGAGCCTGTAATGTAAGAGGAAGCGGCCTTTGGCCGGAACATTTTTCTACCGAAAAATGTACACATTTATCTTGAAAGGGGGCCTAGAGGGTGTAATTTTAAGCTTGATGGAGGTCTAGAGAACACACTAAATACCTCCCCTTAAGGCGGAGTAGATAAGGTTTAGTCCGGGATAATCGGGGTGGGGGTGGGGGGAGGCGGGGAAGCTTTTGTTTTTATTTTCTTTATTTTATCTATGGGGCTTGGTTTTTGGGTCTATATATTTATTTATTAATTAATGTTTGAGCTTCCTCGCTAGACCTCCATCAAGCTTAGGAAACCCCCCCCCCCCCCCTTAAGCCCCCTTTTAAGATGAATTTGTACTTTTTTCGGTAGAACTGGCCGGTTCCTTCTAACTTTAGAGGATCGCTTTCGCTCGCTAGGATAATATCGACAACTAAAGGGCACGAAAGGTCTTAATATTGATTAACAAATGAGGCGAAAGGTCTCAAAAATCGCCAAACTAATGGAACAAACGTCTTAAACCCTCAAAACCGAATATGCTAAAGATGAGGGAGAAGGGGGCCAGAAAAAGCGAGTACTACCCCCTTAAACGATGGTTAATTTGGTTTTGTGGGGCTGGCTTTCTAATCTAGCCTAATTGCGCTAACACTTACCATTACTCGGTATTTACCTTGGGTGTGGAGGAGGTGTAGAGGATGGTAAGTGCCCGTAGGCTTTCATCAGGCCATATTACTTTCACCTTTAAATCAACTGTTTTATAATATGCTAGTCTTTATACTCAGGCGCAATCCCCACTTTTCTTTCTTTTTCTTTCTATTTGTTTTTTGTTTGTTTGTTTGTTTGTTTTTGTTTTTTTTGGGGGGGCGACGCGACTCAAGACAGAGCCAGATTAGGGACAACACATACATTTAGATAAATATTGTTTGGGGGGAAATCTTGAGTTTCAAATATCACATTTTCCAAATATATAAATTGTAAGTATTCCACACACAAAAGTGATCATTAAGGGGAGATCTCCACTTGAGGGATGTTTTTCTTGACCCCTTTCTCCCTCATGTTTAGCCCCATTGCTTTTGATATTATAAAACGTTTGCCCCATTAGTTTAGCGATTTTAAGAGCTTTCACCCCATATTAAGACCTTTCGTGCCATTCAGGTGTCGATTTTATCCTGGCGAGCGATAGCGAGCCTGTAATTTAAGAGGAACCGGCCTTCGGCCGGGAAATTTTTCTACCGAAAAATGTATAAATTTATCTTGAAAGGGACTCAAGGGGGTGTAATTTTAAGCTTGATGGAGGTCTAGGGAACAAACTAAATACCTCCCCTTAACCTCTGCACCACGATGAAGAACTTGTTCATCATATTCTGTTTTTTATTTGATGATTTTCTTAAGGGGGTACTGCTTGGTGTTCTTAAGGGGGTACTGCTTGGTTTTCTTAAGGGGGTACTGCTTGGTTTTCTTAAGGGGGTACTGCTTGGATTTTAAGGGGGTACGCTTGGTTTTCTTAAGGGGGTACTGCTTGGTTTTCTTAAGGGGGTACTGCTTGGTTTTCTTAAGGGGGTACTGCTTGGTTTTCTTAAGGGGGTACTGCTTGGTTTTCTTAAGGGGATACTGCTTGGTTTTCTTAAGGGGGTACTGCTTGGTTTTCTTAAGGGGGTACTGCTTGGTTTTCTTAAGGGGGTACTGCTTGGTTTTCTTAAGGGGGTACTGCTTGATTTTCTTAAGGGGGTACTGCTTGGTTTTCTTAAGGGGATACTGCTTGATTTTCTTAAGGGGGTACTGCTTGATTTTCTTAAGGGGGTACTGCTTGGTTTTCTTAAGGGGGTACTGCTTGATTTTCTTAAGGGGATACTGCTTGATTTTCTTAAGGGGGTACTGCTTGGTTTTCTTAAGGGGGTACTGCTTGATTTTCTTAAGGGGGTACTGCTTGGTTTTCTTAAGGGGGTACTGCTTGGTTTTCTTAAGGGGGTACTGCTTGGTTTTCTTAAGGGGGTACTGCTTGGTTTTCTTAAGGGGGTACTGCTTGGTTTTCTTAAGGGGGTACTGCTTGATTTTCTTAAGGGGGTACTGCTTGATTTTCTTAAGGGGGTACTGCTGATTTATTTCTTAAGGGGTACTGCTGATTTATTTCTTAAGGGGTACTGCTGATTTATTTCTTAAGGGGGTACTGCTTGGTTTTCTTAAGGGGGTACTGCTTGGTTTTCTTAAGGGGGTACTGCTTGGTTTTCTTAAGGGGGTACTGCTTGGTTTTTGGTCTATATATATTCATTTATTAATATGTTTTTGAGTTTCCTCGCTAGACCTCCATCAAGCTTTAAAAAAACATCCCCTAGACCCCCTTTCAAGATAAATGTGTACATTTTTCGGTAGAACAATGTCCCGGCCGAAGGGACATATATTTGTATCTATCTGAAACCTACATCATGATTGCATTTCTCTTTAATAGCGATGTTTACGGCTCCAACTTTTCATTTCATTCAGATAAGGAGGGGTATATGGAAGTCAGAGGGTTAATTGAGATAGGCTTTACCCTGTTCATTCCCACAGATCTTTCCTAAGCTGTATGAAATCGTCTACTGATTGCCAGAATATACTGCTAAAATGGGTCATATCGTTAACGTCGATATTTACGGCTCCAACTTCCTTATAGCCTGCAAGTCACAAGTGGCCAAGAGTAGAAGAGCCAGATTTATTGAACTAGCCTTGTACCGAGGTTCCAACCCCCTTCATCCATCTCTCCCTTAATATCAATGTTTACGGCTCCAACTTCCTTGAGCCAGACTTATTGAACTAGACTGTACCAAGATCCCAACCCTCATCACCAGTCACCCCCTTAAGGGAGTCCACCTCGCGTTTTTTTCTCTTTGACTTGTATCCATTAGGCCCCATTCGGCCTACTGTTTTAAGACGTTTACCCCCATCCAGGTGTCAATATTTTCCTGGCGAGCGGTAGCGAGCCAGCATATATATATATTTGTTTTGACAGCAAGCTAAATTTGTAAATTTTTCAATAAAAAAATGTCTCCGGCGAAGCCTGATTTCTCCATACAATGCTGGCTTGCTTTCGCTCGCCAGGAAGAAATCGACACCTGGATGGGGATAAACGTCTTAAAACAGTTGGCTGAATGGGGCCGAATGGATACAAGCCAGGGAAAGAGAGAAAGGGAGAGAAAGATTTAAAAAAAAAAAACGGTTATCCCCCTTAATATCAATGTTTACGGCTCCAACTTCCTTGCGCCGACTTATTGAAGTAGCCTGTACCGAGATCCCAACCCCCTTCATCCATCACCCCCTTAATATCAATGTTTACGGCTCCAACTTCCTTGCGCCCGACTTATTGAACTAGACTGTGCAGAGATTCGAACCCACCTTCATCCATCACTCCCGACAATGACCCGCTGCCACTTAGGTTTGCATTTGGTCTGTAAGCAAATGAATCCCTGGAGCCCAAGCGGTGATGTGAGCTTTGATGATTGTCTTGCCCACATCAGGACCAGCAGTAATTGACTCACACGTAAAGGGAACCCGAGATGAATTTAACCCTTTCGATTCGTTGGCTTGTTTACTAATACAGCTTCTTGCTCTGTACAGGGGCACAGTGCGTCCTTGTATTGAGTATTGTGCACATGTGTGGGGAGGATCCTCTCACACCGCACTCCTAGACAAAGTAGAAAGGAAAGCCTTTCGTATCATTAACTCCCGTCCACTCACCAACTCTCTGCAATCTCTCTCTCTCTTCGCCGCAATGTTGCATCTCTCTCGCTATTCTATCGCTATTACAATAATCAGTGTTCCTCAGAGCTCTGCAACACAATCCCACCCCTACTCTGTGCAACTCTCCAACTCAAGAGTGATACGTTATTCTCAGTCTTTCTTCTATTCAACAGCTGAGCTCTGGAACTCTCTCCCAAAAGCAGTTTTTCCCTCTTACTATGACTTAAATTGCTTCGAATTCCGTGTGTTCAGGCATTTTGGCTCAAACGACCCTTGATTTTGGCCCTGTCACTCGTTCAACTCTGGGGGAAGCACTTACTACAGGCAGTTCTGCCTTTTGTCTCCCTCACTCACATAGAAAACAATTTTTTTTTATATACAGCTTAGAAAGGACCAGCAGTAATTGGCTCACACGTAAAGGGAAGCCGAGATCATTTAACCCTTTCAGTTCCCTGGCTTGCTATTATATTTAGTCTTGATACTGTTAAAGGATTATATCCGCATAAGAAGGATGTCTAGGAATCCAATAAGTACAAACCATCTTGATTTACACTTTAAGGGGAGATTTCCACTTGAGGGAGTTTTTTCTGGACCCCTTTCTCCCTCATATTTAGCCCCATTGTTTTTCTAATTTTAAAACGTTCGCCCCATTATTTTGATGATTTTCAGAACTTTCAACCCATTTCTGTCAATTTTAAGACCTTTCGTGCAATTTAGGTGTCGATTTTATCCTGGCGAGCGATAGCGAGCCTGTAATTTAAGAGGAACCGGCTTTCAGCCGGGACATTTTTCTACCGAAAAATGTACACATTTATCTTGAAAGGGGCTCAAGGGGGTGTAATCTTAAGCTTGATGGATATCTAGGGACCAAACTAAAAACCTCCCCTTAATCGCTTATATCAGCATAAGAAGGATGTCTAGGAATCGAATAAGTACAAACCATCTTGATTTACACTTTTAACTCTCAAAAATCCAAACAATTAAACCCATTTCAGTCCGGTGGCATATTATTCTCGTTTACTCTTGATACTGTCGAACGATTGCATAAGAAGGTCGTCTAATGAGTACAAACCCTCTCGCTCATATCAGGACCAGCAGTAATGGACTCTCACACATATATAAAGGGTACCGGAGACCATTTAACCCTTTCGATTATGTGGCTTGTTTACTGTTAGATGATGATATACAGCTTAGGAAGGACGTCCAGCCCAGATGAGGACGAGCAGTATTTGACTCTCACATAAAGGGATCCCCAAGACCATTTAAGGGGAGGCTGGCCGTTTGTTTGGTCTATTAATTAATTTAATGTTTTTAGTTTCCTCCCTAGACCTCCATCAAGCTTAGAAAAACACCCCCTAGACCCCCCTTCAAGATAAATCTGTAAATTTTTCGGTAGAAAATTTCCCGGCCGAAGGCCGGTTCCTCTTAAAATTGCAGGCTCGCTTTCGCTCGCCAGGAAATAATCGACACCTAAATGGCACGAAAGGTCTTAAAATTGACAACGAAATGGGGGCAAAAGGTGTTAAAATCGCCAAACTAATGGGCCGAACGTCTTATAATCTCAAAACTAGTGGGGCTAAACATTAGGGAGAAGGGGGTCCAGAAAAAACGGTCTGCCTCCCCTTAACCCTTTCAATTCGGTGGCTAGTTTTTTTCGCTTTAGTCTTGCTGATATAAGACAGCTTTTGCCTTTAGTCGCCTTCATACTTATAGGGAAGAAATTATATATATATACCGGGTATATATATATATATATATATATATATATATATATATATATATATATATATATATATAGCATAAGAAGGACGTATCGGAATGTTAGACGATTATATATACAGCTTAGGAATGACGTCTAGGAAGCAAATGAGTACAAACGATCCTGATTTACAATATCCAATTAAATGTCTTGGGGGTGTATCTTAAGTTCAGTAGAAGTCTAGGGAGCACACTTAGACACACACACACACACACACACACACACACACACACACACACACACACACACACACACACACACACACACACACACACACATATATATATATATATATGTATAATATATGTGTCACCGTAGCGAAATGATTATGGTGAGGTGTATCTGTTGAGCATCATTTGTCCAGATGGAGGGATAGGTCTGTTAATGGAGGGGTGGGTATTGTTGGACATGGGTGTGTGTATATGTGTGTTGTTCAGAGGGATGATTGTTTTGTAATGTGCCTCTGGGAGATTAATTCAGTGTGTGTTTGGTGTGGTGTGTTGCTATTTTAGAGAGAATGAACTTAGCTTTGTGTGTGTGTATGTGTGTGTGTGTGTTTGTATGTATGAGAGAGAGAAAAAGAAAAGAAAAAGAGAGAGAGAGAGAGAGAGGGGTTGGGGGGTTGGAGGGGGGGATGAGTTGCGAAGTAAGATTAGCTCCGTGTGTTAATTAGTAAGTTGACACGCTAATTGCATAAAAGTTCTCAACCGCCTCTCCTTCGTGCTCTGTTTCCTGCCTTCCAGTGGTGTACAGTCACAATACAATATATTAGTATGTATTACTTTAAGGGGGTCACCGTTTTTTGTTTTATCTTTCTCTCCTTTTCTCTCTTTCCCTCGATTGTATCCATTCGGCCCCATTCAGCCAACTGTTTTAAGACGTTTATCCCTATCCAAGTGTCGATTTCTTCCTGGTGAGCGATAGCGAGCCAGCATTGTATGGAGAAATCCGGCTTCGAGAAATTTTTCTATCGAAAAATTTAAAAATTTAGCTTGCTGTCAAAACAAAAATATTATTTGCTGGCTCGCTACCGCTCGCCAGGAAAATATTGACACCTGGATGGGAGTAAACGTCTTAAAACAGTACGCTAAATGGGGCCGAATGCATACAAGCCAAAGAGAGAGAGGGAGAGAAAGAGAAACAAATGTGAGGTGGGGGTCCCTTAAGATCTACTACTATGCTAATATGATGAACTAAACCCATCCTAACACTGAACCAGTATTTAGTGTACTTATTGTCCTTGTTTGCTTGGAGTATTTAAGACTCGCTATTCAATATCGATCAATTAACCCTTTCGTAACGGTATTGTTTATTTTTAGTTTTGGTCTGGTTAGCATTATACGATATGATATAGACCGGTAAGAATGTGATTTAGATGGGTACAAAGATATCTAGAATAGCTCTCAATTCCAATATCTTTCCTCAGCTAATTTAAGTCCTCTGATAACCGCCAATAAAAACGCTTTATTCTATTCAGTGCAGAACTTAGTTAATGTTAACCTGCATACACACATACACACATACTTACTTGTTATGTCTGAGAGGTCCACACGAGATGCTGTTTCAGCCTTAGGTCCTAAAGGCAGCGCACTAAGCAGATCTCGTTCAGGTTCTTGTTCAGTGGCGCTAATAAATAATGACTCACCTGTCATTACGTTTCGCTCTCTCTCTCTCTCTGCTGTATTAATGTCTGTCAGATGTTGAATAGGGTGGTTAAGTGTAGGAACATGCTTGTATATCTCACTTGAAACGAATAAATCAAGTCTTAGACATTGCTGATACCAACTATTGATCGAAACATACTTGGTGCCGAGACATCACTTATTAGCGCGATGGTACCCTCCCTCTCGCATCACAAAGGAAACTGTAGATATTTATATATTATGTTTTGGTGTATGTCATTGACCTGATTAAGGGGGCTCACCTCGTTTTGTTTCCTCTCTCTCTGGGTTGTATCCATTCAGCCCCATTCAGCCTACTGTTTTAAGACGTTTATCCCCATTCAGGTGTCGATTTTTTTCCTGGCGAGCTGTAGCGAGCCAGCATAGTTTTAAAAATATTTTTGACAGCAGGCTAAATTTGTACATTTTTCGAGAGAACAATTTCTCCGGCAAAGCCGGATTTCTCCATACAAAGGAAGAAATCGACACCTGGATGGGGATAAACGTCTTAAAACAGTCGGCTGAATGGGGTCGAATGGATACAAGCCAGGGAAAGCGAGAAAAGGAGAAAAAGAACAAAACAAAACGGTGACCCCCCTTAACGTGCAGCATTAGCAACAATGCAATGCAATTAACATATCAGAGCCTTTTGTTGCTTAAGTTTTTTTTTCCCAAGATGTGTATGCCGCATATACTCAGAAAGTCCTGGGATAAAATATTATAAGAAGACACAATTGCCACATCATCTCAACACAAGGTGACAATGTTGGCACAGAGCGCAACATTTCGCGAATAACGAAGTGGTGATAACATCTTGGACTGACGGGTCGTGCGTCGGGTACTGTCCGCTCACTCCGGGGGGTTGGGGGGGGGGGGTGTGGGGGGGGGGGGGGGGGGGGGGGGGGGGGGTGGACAGGACAGGACAACAGACAGATACAGTGACGGAGGGATACATTATATATATATATATATATATATATATATATATATATATATATATATACTGTATATATATATAAAATCAATTCGTTTTACTGACTACAATGCCTGATAACTCTATTGTGAAACTAATTGGCTGTTATGGGATTACCTAGCTCTACACCCCAGACACTATCTCTCTCAACACTCTTCTAAAAGTATATACGAGCTGCCGTTGTAAATACATGCACCTCCACCACACAACATGAGGCTCATGACACCACCTTAAGGGGGGGTGACCTGTTTTTTTTTTATTTCTGTCCTTTTCTCTCTTTCCCTGGCTTGTATCCATTCGGCCCCATTCAGCCAACTATTTTAAGACGTTTATCCCCATCTAGGTGTCGATTTCTTCCTGGCGAGCGATAGCGAGCCAGCATTATATGAAGAAATCCGGCTTCGCCGGAGACATTTTTCTATCGAAAAATGTACAAATTTAGCCTGCTGTCTAACAAAAATTAAAAATATGCTGGCTCGCTATCGCTCACCAGTAAGAATTTGACACCTGGATGGGGATAAACGTCTTAAAACAGTAGGCTGAATGGGGCCAAATGGATACAAGCCAGAGAAAGAGAGAAAAGGACAGAAATAACAAAAAGCAGGTCACCCCCCTTAAGGCGCAATACAGTAGTGCTGGGTTTTTGGGGGCAACTTATTCATTTATTTATTTTAATTTTGAGTTTCCTCGCTAGACCTCCCATCATGCTTAAGGGGAGATTTACACTTGAGGGAGTTTTTTCTTGACTCCTTTCTCCCTCATGTTCAGCCCCATTGCTTTTCTAATTTTAAGACGTTCGCCCCATTATTTTGATGATTTTATGAACTTTCAACCCATTTCTGTCAATTTTAAGACCTTTCGTGCAATTTAGGTGTCGATTTCATCCTGGCGAGCGATAGCCAGCCTGTAATTTAAGAGGAATCGGCTTTCAGCCGGGACATTTTTCTGCCGAAAAATTTACAAATTTATCTTGAAAGGGGGTCAAGGGGGTGAAATTTTAAGATTGCTGGAGGAGTAGGAAACAAACTAAAAACCTCCCCTTAAAAAAAAATATATATATACCCCCTATACCCCCTATACCCCCTATACCCCCTATACCCCCTATACCCCCTACCCCCTATACCCCCTATATCCCCTATACCCCTATACCCCCCGAGACCCCCCCCCTATACCCCGCTATACCCCTCTATACCCCCCTATACCCCCCTATACCCCCTATACCCCCTATACCCCTCTATACCCCTCTATACCCCCCTATACCCCTCTATACCCCCCTATACCCCTCTACCCCCCTATACCCCCTATACCCCCTATACCCCCCTAGACCCCCTAGAACCCCCTATACCCCCCTATACCCCCCCTATACCCCCCTATACCCCCCTATACCCCCCTATACCCCCTATAACCCCTATACCCCCCTATTACCCCCCTATACCCCCCTATACCCCCTATACCCCCCTATACCCCCCTATACCCCCTATACCCCCCTATACCCCCTACCCTCTATACCCCCCTATAACCCCCCTATACCCCCCTATACCCCCCTATACCCCCCTAACCCCCTATACCCCCCCCCTATACCCCCTCTATACCCCCCCCCCCTATACCCCCCCTAACCCCCCTATACCCACCTATACCCCCTAACCCCTATACCCCCCTATACCCCCTATACCACCCCCCCTATACCCTACCTACCCCCCTATACCCCCACCTACCCTACCCCCTATACCCCCATACCCCCCTATACCCCGTCTATACCCCCTATACCCTCTATACCCCCCTATTACCCCCCTAACCCCCTATAACCCCCTATACCCCTATACCCCCTCATCCTATACCCCCTATACCCCTCTATACCCCCCCATACCCCCTATACCCCCCTATACCCCCCTATAACCCCCTATACCCCCCTATACCCCCTCGACCCCTATACCCCTCTATACCCCTATACCCCTCATCTATATACCCTATAACCCCTCTATAACCCCCTATACCCCCCTATACCCCCCTATACCCCCTTTCAAGATATATTTGTAAATCAAAATGTCCTTTAAAAATTACAGGCTCGCTATTGCTCGCCAGGAAGAAATGGACACCTAAACGGCACAAAAGGTCTTAATATTGACAAATTAATGGGGCGAAAGGTCTCAAAATCGCGAAACTAGTGAACAAACGTCTTCAAATCGCAAAACTAATGGGTTTAAACATGAGGAAGTAGTGGATCCAGAAAAAGCGAGTACCTCCCTCATAATCCACCCTGTTTTCACTAATGAATCGGAGTCGACCGACAAACGTGCTAACCAAAGACAGCTTAGAAATCATATAAGGTTTGAGTTCGACCGAGAGCTAAAAAAAACTACTGCAGACAGACAAGTGACCAATTACAGTAAAAAGTAGCCACCCCCTGAGCGAGAATTGCTGCTAAAAAGTGGATGTCGGAAACAGTGTCGTGTGTGTGTGTGTGTTTTTTTTTTTTTTTTTTTTTTTTTTTACTGTTTTCGATATCTTTATTCTGACACATCATCTGAACTAAAGTTTATTTATAACAAATTTCATTACAATTATATAATGACGGTACACGTGCCGATTCCGATACTAAAAGGCCCCGAGGGTCTCTTTTAAGAAATATGTAAAAATTATTCTTGAGACTTGAGCTTAATAGTACAAAGGAGTACAAAGGAAATCAAGCAACAACAGGTCTAGTGACCCTTCTAGGCTGCTTGTCCTCCAAAACACTGAGGATCAAGTGTCCAAACAGTGGTTTAGAGTGGGTAAGGGAACATTGGAAAGGGAACTACTGCCCTAGAACTAATGTCCGTGGCAGGATTAGGAAGTTAGTAGGGGACAGATGGGTTAGTAACTGAGGGGGGGATAAAATAAAGATATTCATTTACAAACGCAGTCAGTCGCGGGTTTGATGCGAGATATTTGTCTAAGCGGAGTTTAAATGAATCAACGGTGCTGCAGTCTATAACGTCTCAGGGAAGCCCATTCCACAAGTTGACAACTCGATTGAAGAAGAAATTCTTAGATTCGTGTGAGTTAAAAGATTTACCAATAATTTTGCAACCGTTTCCCCGCGTGTAATTAGATTGGTCGATAGTGAAGTACTTACTACAGTTCATATTGTCGATGCCTTTGATGATTTTGAACACTTGAATTAAGTCACCTCTTAATCTGCGCTGGGTTAAAGGAAATAGATTTAATTCTCTAAGACGCTCTTCGTATGGTTTGTTCTTTAGGCTAGGTATCATTTTGGTAACTCTACGTTGAACTCGTTCTAGCTTGTTTATATCTTTTTGGTAATAAGGGCACCAGGATTGAACGCAGTATTCCAGAAGAGGGCGGACTAAGGAATTGTAAAGGGTTAGGATAACTTCTTTGGATTTATGCTCAAATGACCTGCCTATAAAGCCAATTATTTTGTTTGCCTTCTTAACAACTTCTGAACATTGTTGACTCAGTTTTAGGTTACTCGATATTGTTACTCCCAGATCGGTTTCTTTGTTTACATTCTTAAGCTGAGTGCCATTCATCGAATAGTTTGCTTTCTCATTTAGGTATCCGATATGTAGTACTTTACATTTATCCGCATTGAAACTCATTTGCCAAATTTGGGCCCAACATGACAATTTATCTAGATTGTGTTGCATATCGTCAACTTGTTCTTTTGAGAGTACGCTATTTGCAATTTTTGTATCGTCAGCAAATTTTGAGATTGTACAGGTGAGACCCTCATCTATGTCGTTGATGTAAATTAGAAAGAGAATTGGTCCTAGTACCGATCCCTGGGGTACCCCGCTACTTACATTGGTCCATTTAGATGCCTTAGGTTATGACTACTCTTTGCTTTCTGTCGCTGAGCCAATTTTCTATCCATTTCAACACACTGTCTTGTATTCCATGCGCTTTTAGTTTTAGCAGTAAACGTTTGTGGGGAACTTTGTCAAAGGCCTTTTGAAAATCAAGGTATATAATATCTACAGCTTTACTCTCATCGTAGAGGTTGAGGATATCGTGGAAGAAGTCTAAGAGGTTTGTTAAACAGGAACGTTTTTTACGAAAGCCGTGTTGAGTATCTTTAAGTAAGTTATTTGCCTCTAAGTGATTTACGAGTCTGTCTCTTATGACCGTTTCTAGCATTTTACATACAATTGAGGTTAAGCTAATTGGACGATAGTTACTGGGTAGGGATTTGCTGCCTTTTTTGAATATCGGTGTTACGTTGGCTAGCTTCCACTGATCAGGCATAGTCCCAGACTGCAAGGATTCATTGAATAGCAATGTCAGTGGTTTGGAGAGCTCATCCTTAGCTTCCTTTAGAACTCTAGGTGAGATTGTATCAGGTCCAGGCGTTTTATTTGCCTTGAGTTTATCTAAACAATTCAATACTTCTCTCTCTGTAACGGTGATATTGCTTAGAACATCTGAATTATCAATCTGAATCGGCGATGGTGTAGGGATATCACTGAGGTCTTCGGTTGTAAAAACTGATGCAAAGAAGGTATTGAGGGCATTACTCATTTGTACTTCGTCTTTGGTGTATTCTCCATTTTCATCGACTAACGGTCCAACAGTTGAAGTAACTACTTTTTTCTTTATGATATAACTATAGAATTCTTTCGGGTTTGTTTTATTTAGATTCGCAACATGTAACTCCAGGGTCTTTTTACTTTGCTTAATTAACTTTTTGGCTTTGCGTCGTAGCTCTACAAATTTCACCCGTTCTTCGTCATTTTGTGAGGATTTTAATCTATCATTAGCAAATTTTTTAGCACGCAGACAGTCTGAAATATCTTTATTCCACCATTTGGGCTTATCATTATGGCCTGGACGCCGTATTTTCGATGGTATGCAGTCTTTCACTGCCTTAAGGTAAGTGGTTGTGAAACACTCCCAAGATGTATTTATGCCGTTATTGTTAGTCAGAAAGCTCCAGTCAGTTTCTTTAAGCTTTGATTTAAGTTTATGAAAATTTGCTTTCTTGAAATTAGGGACTTTCTCAATGCTGCTATTTGATTTGTTACTAGTAAACTTTAAAATGAAAGTTATCGTACGATGGTCGCTGTTACTGAATTCATCACCAACATTCAAATGCTCTATTAATTCTTCTTTTGTTGCGAGTACAAGGTCAAGCACATTTTTACCACGGGTCGGAGATTGTACAAATTGAAAAAGTGAACTCTCTTGCAAGTTAGCATAGAGGTCGTGTCCAGAGTGTGAAGTAAGAATATCGCCCCATTTAGTCACGGGTAAGTTGAAATCGCCAAGAATTACGGTATCTTGTATGTTAGTTATTTCTAATGAGGGGGGATGGGCCGGTTTTCTGGACCACTTTCTACCTCATGTTTAGCCCCATTAGTTTTCAGATGTTAAGATGTTTGCCCCATTAGTTAGTCGATTTTAAGACTTTTCGCTCCATTTCTTCGTCAATATTTAGAACTTTTGTGCTATTTAGGTGTCGATTTTTTCCCTGGCAAACGATAGTGAGCCTGTAATTTTGGAAGAACCGGCCGTTTCTACCGAAAAAATTAAAAATTAAACTAGAAGGGATATCTAATGGATGTTTTTTTGTGTGTGTTTTTTTTTTAATTTAATGGAGGTCTAGGGAGGAAACTAAACAAAATTATAAATAAATGAAAAAAATCTAGCAAAAAGTGAACCATCTTCCCTTAATGCAAGATCACGTAAGCAATTGCCTCGTACTTTTTATCGGAAAATATAGTTTGGAAACAACCTAGAGCCTCCGTTTCTGTTACTGGAATAATCGAATTTATTTCACTCCCATCAACAAACACAGTGTATGAAATCGTGTGGTCCGAATATAAGACCATTATTTGCGTCGGAATTCCTAACAGTTTAACCCCTTTTGTACCGGGACATCCTTGTAACTTTATTCTGGATACTATTGGTCGATTGTGTTAAGTTTGAAAAGGGCCTCCAGCAATTAACAGGCTTCGAACTATCTCACTTAACCCTTTATTACTACCTCAAATCCTTCTTAAACGTCACACAATCGTCTAAATATAGCAAGAATACAATTTAATAGACGTCCTCGGTACGAAAGGGGTTAATTCAGAAGTGCCACACCCGAATAGAGGATGAAAGTTGCCAACAATAAGGATCGTGTGACTCTCCCTCCAGGGCTGGCATTAAACACGGGCAGCCAGTCTGATATAACAAATTGGTCTGGTGTGTGTGTGTGTGTGTGTACAAGCGGTGGTGTGCTTAAGGGGAGGTTTTTAGTTTGGTCCCTAGATATCCTTCAAGCTTAAGATTACACCCCCTTGAGCCCCTTTCAAGATAAATTTGTACATTTTTCGGTAGAAAAATGTCCCGGCTGAAAGCCGGTTTCTCTTAAATTACAGGCTCGCTATCGCTCGCCAGGATAAAATCGACACCTAAATGGCACGAAAGGTCTTAAAATTAACAGAAATGGGTTGAAAGTTCTTAAAATCGTCAAAATAATGGGGCAAACGTCTTAAAATTAGAAACACAATGAGGCTAAACATGAGGGAGAAAGGAGTCAAGAAAAAAATCCCTCAAGTGGAAATCTCCTCTTAAAGGTACAAAATTGACTAAATATGTAGGTTTGCAGGTACATGAGGTTTGGAGCGACAGAATAAGGGTACACACCTCTTTAAAATACGTTGAAATGGAGTGTTTTCGGTTAGGTTAGGTAAGTTAGGTTAGGTTAACTTTGATCTGCATAGTTATATTTAAGTTTACAAATCGAAATATGTACTCGTAAGCATGCAAAACTAACGTGTGTGTACCGATCAACACACCACCGCTTGTGTGTGTGTGTGTGTGTGTGTGTGTGTGTGTGTGTAATCAACGTTTTATTCTTTTCTCAAAAATGCTAACTATAAACGGCTTTGTTGCTGCTGACGGTAAATTGAACCCCTTAAGGGGAGGTTTTTAGTGTGTTTCCTCGACTTCCATCAAGCTTGAAATTACACCCCCATGACCCCCTTTCAAGATAAATTTGTACATTTTTCGGTAGAAAAATGTCCCGGCCGAAGGCCGGTTCCTCTTAAATTACAGGCTCGCTATCGCTCGCCAGGAAAAAATCGACACCTAAATGGGACGAAAGGTCTTAAAAGTGACATAAATGGGGTGAAAGTTCTTAAAATCGCCAAACTAATGGGGCAAACGTTTTATAATATCAAAAGCAATGGGGCTAAACATGAGGGAAAAAGGGGTCAAGGAAAAAAATCCCTTAAGTGAAGATCACCCCTTAACTGATAATTATATCGATTAGTTGGTTAGGTAAAATAGGACTTTAGAGGCTATCAACCCTGCTGGATTATTAAGCCAGCACACTGCAAGCCAAGTACATTTTCTAGACTGGAGGAGCCCCTCTTCGAGATCCCCAGTTCCTTGATATCTCGAGACGTAATGCAACAATAGGAATCTACTATGTCTCCGTGTCGTATGAAGGGGAGATTTCCACTTGAGGGATTGTTTTCTGGATCCCTTTCTCCCTCATGGTTAGCCCCATTGTTTTTTTTTATTTTAAGACGTTCACCCCATTAGTTTGGCGATTTTAAGAACTTTCGCCCCATCTCTGTCAATTTTAAGACTTCTTGTGCCATTTAGGTGTCGATTGTTTCCTGGCGAGCGATAGCGAGCCTGTAATTTAAGAGGCACCGGCCTTCAGCCGGGAAATTTTTCTACCGAAAAATGTACAAATTTATCTTGAAAGGGGATCTAGGGGGTGTAATCGTAAGCTTGGTGGAAATATAGGGAACAAACTAAAAACCTCCCCTTAATGCCAAGTCTTCACAATTATCAACACATTTCCCTACACAAATCTACGTAACAGCTGAGTAACGCAGACAGTAAACAAAGCTTTGCCATATACATCATTATTATAGCCTATTGTAGATGCCCTCAGAACTTGGCTTTAAGGGGGGTGACCTGTTTTTGTTCTGTCCTGTTCTATCTTTCTCTGGCTTGTATCCATTTGGCCCCATTCGGCCCACTGTTTTAAGACGTTTATCCCCATCCAGGTGTCAATTTTTTACTGGTGAGCGGTAGCGAGCCAGCATATTTTTTATTTTTGTTTGACAGCAGGCTAAATTTGTACATTTTTCGACAGAAAAATGTCTCCGGCGAAGCCGGATTTCTTCATATAATGCTGGCTCGCTATCGCTCGCCAGGAAGAAATCGACACCTAGATGGGGATAACGTCTTAAAATAGTTGGCTGAATGGGGCCGAATGGATACAAGCCAGAGAAAGAGAGAAAAGGACAGAAATAACAAAAAGCAGGTCACCCCCCCTTAAATTAAAGGTTTAAAGATTCTAACTGGTATTACGTTTTTTGTTTTATATTTGGAGAATGGTACAAGGAACTGAACTGTAAGTCGTATATTCTGGTCTTACGAGTATTTAAAGTGTATTTTACGGATTAATTTCAAGAAGGCAATCCACAAAATCTGCATGCAAAAGTGAAGGCTTATTTTCTGGTGATTTCAATAGGCAACTAAGACGTAATCCAAATCCGACACATTTACTTATGGGGAGATGGTTCACTTTTTGGGCGATTTTTGTATGTATTCATTATTTGTCTAGTTTCCTCCCTAGACCTCCATCAAATTTAAAAAACATCCATTAGATCCCAATTCTGGATTAATTTGTACATTTTTTCGGTAGAAAACCGGTTCTTTCAACATTACAGGCTCACTATCGTTCGCCAGGGAAAAAATCGACACCAAAATAGCACGAAAGGTCTAAATATTGACGACGAAATGGGGCGAAAGGTCTTAAAATCGACTAACTAATTGGGCAAACATCTTAACATCTGAAAACTAATGGGGTTAACATGAGGGAGAAAGCCAGTGGTCCAGAAAAGCGGCCCATCCCCCCTTAAATTGTTCTACAACTACTGGGTTTAAGAAGAGTTGTTGTTGTTGTTGTTGGTGTTGTTGTTGTTGTTGTTGTTGTTGGTGTTGTTGTTGTTGTTGTTGGTGTTGTTGTTGGTGTTGGTGTTGGTGTTGTTGGTGTTGTTGTTGGTGTTGTTGTTGTTGGTGTTGGTGTTGTTGTTGTTGGTGGTGGTGGTGGTGGTGTTGTTGTTGTTGTTGGTGTTGTTGTGTTGTTGTTGGTGGTGGTGTTGTTGTTGTTGGTGTTGTTGTTGTTGTTGGTGGTGGTGGTGGTGTTGGTGTTGGTGGTGGTGGTGTTGGTGTTGGTGGTGTTGTTGTTGTTGGTGTTGTTGTTGTTGTTGTTGTTATGTTGTTGTTGGTGTTGGTGTTGTTGTTGTTGGTGTTGTTGTTGTTGTTGTTGGTGGTGGTGGTGTTGGTGTTGGTGTTGTTGTTGTTGTTGTTGTTGGTGTTGTTGTTGGTGGTGGTGTTGTTGTTGGTGGTGTTGTTGGTAGGGTTCTTGGTGGTGGTGTTGGTGTTGTTGGTGGTGGTGTTGGTGTTGTTGTTGTTGGTGGTGTTGTTGTTGTTGGTGGTGGTGTTGGTGTTGTTATTGTTGTTGTTAGTGTTGTTGTTGGTGATGTTGTTAGTGTTGTTGTTGTTGTTGTTGTTGGTGGTGTTGTTGTTGTTGTTGTTGTTGGTGGTGGTGTTGTTGTTGTTGGTGGTGTTGGTGTTGTTGTTGTTGGTGTTGTTGGTGTTGTTGTTGTTGTTGTTGCTAGATATACTGTAGTTTACTTGTGCCCGTGACTGTACATAGGTGGAGGAGCACTTTGTTGGCAACGTATCGCATGGAGCATAAGGGGAGATTTCCACTTGAGGGATTTTTTTCTTGGCTCCTTTCTCCTTCATGGTTAGCCCCATTGTTTTTCGAATTTTAAGCTGTTCGCCCCATTATTTTGACGATTTTAAGAACTTTCAACCCATTTCTATCAATTTTAAGACCTTTCGTGCCATTTAGATGTCGATTTTATCCTGGCGAGCGATAGCGAGCCTGTAATTTAAGGGGAACCGGCTTTCAGCCGGGAAATTTTTCTATCGAAAAATGTACAAATTTATCTTGAAAGGGGCTTAACGGGGTGTAATCTTAAGGTTGAAGGATATCTAGGGACCAAACTAAAAACCTCTCCTTAAGAGGGGATGGGGCGTATTTATTAAGGGGGGATGGGGCGTATTTATTAAGGGGGGATGGGGCGTATTTATTAAGGGGGGATGGGGCGTATTTATTAAGGGGGGATGGGGCGTATTTATTAAGGGGGGATGGGCGTATTTATTAAGGGGGAATGGGGCGTATTTATTAAGGGGGGATGGGGCGTATTTATTTGCTCATTTATATATCTTTTTAATTATTGAATTAATTTTCCTCTATTGACCTCCTTCAAGCTTAAAAAACACCCACCGAAGACCCTCCTTCAAGATTAATTTGTAAATTTTTTGATAGAAAAATTTCCCGCCCGAAGGCCGGTTTCTCTTAAATTACAGGCTCGCTATCGCTTGTCACCTAAATTACACGAACAGTCTTAATATTGACAAATAAATGGAGTGAAAGGTCTTAAAAACGCCAAATGGTCTGAAAATCAATGGGGCTAAACATGAGAAAGAAGGGGGACCAGAAAAACGGACCATCTCCCCTTCATAAGGCCAATGAAGCTCTATCCGAAATGTTGTCAATAAAGTGTTGTCAATAAAGTGTTGTCAATAAAGTGTTGTCAATCAAGTGTTGTCAATCAAGTGTTGTCAATAAAGTATTATCAATAAAGTGTTGTCAATCAAGTGTTGTCAATAAAGTGTTGTCAATAAAGTGTTGTCAATAAAGTGTTGTCAATAAAGTGTGCCTCCTCATATGGTGTTTACAGTACTTTTAATTTTGTGTATAATAATTGCGCAACTCCAGATGTTGCAACTTAATAAAAAATGACAATGACGATTTGAATATCGCTCTTGAAATTAGTTAAGAAATATAATTTACAAACAATAGCCATATATGGGTGATTTCAATATAATAATAAGACGTAATCCAAATTGTAAATAACATTTCCACAAATTGCAATTCTGAATGTCGTTAAATTTCTCTTGCACGATATGCTGCGCTTATAAGTGTATGCACACACACACACACACACACACACACACACACACACACACACAAACACAAATAAGTGAATTACACACATACATACAGTAAACAGTACGATTAAATGGGCTCAGTAGAAAGGAAATACAAAATTTTGATACTTGGCCTAGAACAAGCTTTTTCTGTCGAACTGTTTGTTGAAAATCTACATTTTCTCTTTGCAGAGCGATCGGAGTGACTCACTATTCTCGAGGTTGGTCAGCGAATCCATTGCAAGAGCCAGGATGAATGAAAGGTAAGACTGACCTCTCTCTCTCTGTTTCTGTCTCTGTTTCTGTCTCTGTCTCTGTCTCTATGTCTCTCTCTGTCTCTCTCTCTCTCTCTCTCTCTCTCTCTCTCTCTCTCTCTCTCTCTCTCTCTCTCTCTCTCTCTCTCTCTCTCTCTCTCTCTCTCTGTTTTTTTCCGTTGCACATTCTAATTTTATCCGCTTATGCTCATCCATATCTACAACTATGGGAAGTAAGAATTATTGAAAGTCATGTATGTTCTTCTAACACATATGGCTTACTAGTAACAACGTCGTTAAAATGGCTTCGATACATAATATACATATATAGATGTTGCAATATTAGCACCGTTATTCATATCTCAAATTCCTATGTTTCAATCCACATTAATTTAATGAAGTTGGAAAGTGAAAACATAAAGGAACAGTAGACGAGTTACTTGAGAAGTGCGTGCGGAGTTACATGAAGGGATAGACAGACGAATGAGGAAGTAAGGAGGTGTGGTGTGGAGGTAGATGTGCTGGAAAGTGTGAAAAGGAACACCTTGAGATGGTTCGGCCATATGGAACGTATGGGAAGCGAGAAAATGACTAAGAAGTTGTACGAGAGGGAGGTGGAAGGACAGAGAGGGAGAGTTAGACCGAAACAGAGGTGGAAGGATGGAGTGAGGAAGTATATGGATGAGAGCGGTGCTGGTTGGGAGGAGGGGCGTCGACTGACTGGGGACAGAGGTGCATGGGGGCAGTTTGTTCGTGGCCACCTCTTCGGGGATAACAGCGTCAGCCAATAGATAGATAGATAGACAGATAGATAGATAGATAGATAGTTAAACTTAATTGGTGTTGAGTGTGAAAATAATATCTGGCGAGGTTAGTAGAACAAATCATGAAATGAAAGCATAATAAAGATTAATGTTGTCATGACTAGAAGTAATTACATGTTAAGGGGAGGTATTTAGTTTATTCCCTAGACCTCCCATCAAGCTTAAAATTACACCCCCTTGAGTCCCTTTCAAGATATATTTGTACATTTTTCGGTAGAAAAATGTCCCGGCCGAAGGCCGGTTCCTCTTAAATTACAGGCTCGCTATCGCTCGCCAGGATAAAATTGACACCTGAATGGCACGAAAGGTCTTAATATGGGGTGAAAGTTCTTAAAATCGCTAAACTAATGGGGCAAACGTTTTATAATATCAAAAGCAATGGGGCTAAACATGAGGGAGAAAGGGGGTCAAGGAAAAAAATCCCTTAAGTGGAGGTCTCCCCTTAAAGTGGGTATTTCCATCATTGTTATCGTGTCATACTGTATAAGGAAGACCGGCGGATGAGAGAGAGAGAGGAGACCGACCGGCGGATGAGAGAGAGAGAGGAGACCGACCGGCGGATGAGAGAGAGAGGAGACCGACCGGCGGATGAGAGAGAGAGGAGACCGACCGGCGGATGAGAGAGAGAGGAGACCGACCGGCGGATGAGAGAGAGAGAGAGGAGACCGACCGGCGGATGAGAGAGAGAGAGGAGACCGACCGGCGGATGAGAGAGAGAGAGGAGACCGACCGGCGGATGAGAGAGAGAGAGGAGACCGACCGGCGGATGAGAGAGAGAGGAGACTGACCGGCGGATGAGAGAGAGAGGAGACCGACCAGCGGATGAGAGAGAGAGGAGACCGACCGGCGGATGAGAGAGAGAGGAGACCGGCCGGCGGATGAGAGAGAGAGGAGACCGACCGGCGGATGAGAGAGAGAGAGGAGACCGACCGGCGGATGAGAGAGAGAGGAGACCGACCGGCGGATGAGAGAGAGAGAGGAGACTTAGATGAAAATGAATTATGGGTTTATCCCCTATTTGGTCTGGGGCAGGTATTTGGGGGGCCACCGAAATTTCGCTTTATTAGTTCGGAGGTCTTAACCCCTTGTGGATCCTCATGATGCATTTTGACAGTTTATTCTGGCTGTCATTAGACGATTTTATACAGCTTAGGAAGGATCTGTGGGAGTTAAAAAAAAAAGTAAAGACCATCTTAATTCAACCCCTGGCTTACACACATGCTTCTTAAGGGGAGGTGTTTAGTTTGGTCTCTAGATATTCATCAAGCTTAAGATTACACCCCCTTGAGCCCCTTTCAAGATAAATTTGTACATTTTTCGGTAGAAAAATGTCCCGGCTGAAAGCCGGTACCTCTTAAATTACAGGCTCGCTATCGCTCGCCAGGATAAAATCGACACCTAAATTGCACGAAAGGTCTTAAAATTGTCGGAAATGGGGCGAAAGTTCTTAAAATCGCCAAACTAATGGGGCGACTGTCTTAAAATCTCAAAAGCAATGGGGCTAAACATGAGGGAGAAAGGGGTCCAGAAAAAAAATCCCTCAAGTCGATATCTCCCCTTAATCTGAATGAAATCGTCTACTAATGGCCAGAATATGTAACAGAAATGTGTCTTAGAGCCTCAAGGGGTTAAGACGTTTCGCCTCATTAGTTTGGCAGTAATACCATGCTTCACCCTATTCAGGTGTCGATTTTTTAGGGAGGCGAGCGATGGTGAGCATGCAACGAGAAGTAATCGGCCTTCGCTCGAAATATTTGTCCATCAAAAAATCTTGAACGGGGTCTGGGTGGGTCTGTTTTTAGTTTGAAGGTATTCTGAGAAACCGTTTTTTGTTTTGTTTGGGCGGGTGCCCAACCCCGAAAGGGGTTGAAATAGGCGAGCTATCTTTCTAGGGCCTTTCCTAGCTGATACTGAGAGGATTGGGTTCTAGTCATGTGGTGATGGGCTGGTCTATCAGAGTGAGAACTGAGCGATCTCTGCCATACCCATAGCTTACTCTGACTGTTCCTTTTACTTAAATATTTTCTAGATCTCAAGTGACGACGTCTCTTCCGTGGATTGACCTCCCAATCTACCAAGATTGGAAGCCAAAGCGTCACATTTTTCCCTTGCCCCTCAACTTTCTCTTCATAATTGCTGAGGGGCACAGGGCCCTGGGTGGGGCTTTGGTTTCCCTGGCGTTTCCGCACCCTCCTCAGCTCCCCGCCATGGAGTGGCTTCGGTCACCCAGGCTTTATTGTGGTAGGCGGGTAGGGTTCTGTGAGGGCGCTCGGTTATGGCCTTGCTCGGGGCCTTGGGGCTGTTCGGCCAAGCAGCTTGGGGAACAACAACAATAACAACAACCGTTTTTGTTATCCTAGGGAAAAAATTAAATACATTGTTCGAAAATAGTAAAAACCACCAAGATTGTACACCACTTTGTAACTCACTTTTTTTTTTTTTTTTTTTTTTTTTTTTTTTTTTTTTTTTTATACTCAATAGGCCTACTAGTTAAGGGGAGATTTCCACTTGAGGGATTTTTTTCTTTACCCCTTTCTCCCTCATGTTTAGCCCTATTGCTTTTGAGATTTTAAAGACGTTTGCCCCATTAGTTTGGTGATTTTTAAGAATTTCCGCCCCATTCTGTCAATTTGAAGACCTTTCGTGCCATTTAGGTGTCGATTTTATCCTGGCGAGCGATAGCGAGCCTGTAATTTAAGAGTAATCGGCCTTCGGCCGGGACATTTTTCTACCGAAAAATTTACAAATTTATCTTGAAAGGGGGTCTAGGGGGGAGTAATTTTAAGCTTGATGGAAGTCTAGGGAATCAACTAAAAACCTCCCCTTAAACCAACATCTAATAATAACCCATAACACGTCGGTCCAGATAGTGTTGAGGAAAAGAGGAAGCGCATAAGACCAGCCCGAGGGAGTGCAGCGAGCACGAGAGAGAGAGAGAGAGTGATGATGATGAATATTAACCCTTGGAGTACCGGCGTCGTCTGTCTGTCTGTCTGTTCTGTTATATGCTGGCTATGTGTGGACACGCGATATTAGGGTAGCTTTAAGAGGGGAGATCTCCACTTGAGGGATATTTTTCTGGAGACCCTCATGTTTAGCCCCATTGCTTTTGATATTATGAAACGTTTGCCCCATTAGTTTAGCGATTTTAAAAACTTTCACCCCCATATTAAGACCTTTCGTGCCATTCAGGTGTCAATTTTATCCTGGCGAGCGATAGCGAGCCTGTAATTTATGAGGAACCGGCCTTCGGCCGGGACATTTTTCTACCGAAAAATGTACAAATATATCTTGAAAGGGACTCAAGGGGGTGTAATTTTAAGCTTGATGGAGGTCTAGGGAACAAACTAAATACCTCCCCTTAAGAATGATCTCTGATAGTTGAAAGGGTTGGTTGAGATAGTTTGAAGCCTTAGTATTGCTAGAGGTCCTTCCTTCCCAAGCTGAATGAAGTTGTCTTAATAGTTGCCAGAATAAGATGAAAAGGACGTCCCTGGCACTGAACGGGTTAAACACCAATTGGAAAAAAAAAAAAAAAAAAAAAAAAAAAAACAACAACAACAACAACAACAACAACAACAACAACAACGAGGATGTACAGTCGGCGAGATCATTAACTGGTCCAATTAGTTGTTAATGGGCCCACCTCGTTATTTGTTTGTTCTCTCTATCCCTCTCTCTCTCTCTCTGGTTTGTATCCATTCGGCCCCATTCAGACTACTGTTTTAAGACGTTTATCCGCATCCAGGTGTCGATTTTATCCTGGCGAGCGGTAGCGAGCCACAATATTTATTTTTATTTTTTTTTAAAGCAGGCTAAATTTTAAAATTTGTCAATAGAAAAATGTCTCCGACGAAGCCGGATTTCTCCATGCCATGCTGGCTCGCTTTCGCTCGTCAGGGAAAATCGACACCTGGGTGGGGATAAACGTCTTAAAACAGTGTGCTGAATGGGGCCGAATGGATACAAGCCAGAGAAAGAGAGGAAAGGAGAGAAACAAAGGGAGTGACCCCCCTTAAGGGGAGATTTCCACTTGAGGGATTTTTTTCTGGACCCCTGTCTCCCTCATGTTTAGCCCCATTGCTTTTGAGATTTTAAGACGTTCGCCCTAGTAGTTTTGACATTTTAAGACATTTTGCCCCATTTCTGTCAATTTTAAGACATTTCGTGCCATTAAGGTGTCGATTTTTTCCTGGCGAGCGATAGCGAGCCTGTAATTTAAGAGCAACCGGCGTCCGGCCGGTTGCTACCGAAAAATGTATACCGAAAAATGTATAAATTTTCTACCGAAAAATGTATAAATTTATCTTGAAAGGGGGTCTAGGGGGTGTAATTTTAAGCTTGATGAAAACGTAGGGAACAAACTAAATACCTCCCCTTAATTAGTGCGTTTTTAGATGTTAGTGGTCGGGATTATTAGCCTAATTTAAATTAATGTAAATATGGAAGCAGAAAATTAATATCATTGTATAAACCGAGCAGCCAGAAGAGCATGGCTGAGATGGTTAAGGGGAGATTTCCACTTGAGAGATTTTTTTTCTTGACTCCTTTCTCCCTCATGTTTAGCCCCATTGCTTTTTCTAATTTTAAGACGTTCGCCCCATTATTTTGACGATTTTAAGAACTTTCGACCCATTTCTGTCAATTTTAAGACCTTTCGTGCCATGTAGGTGTCGATTTTATCCTGGCGAGCGATAGCGAGCCTGTAATATAAGAGGAACCGGCTTTCAGCCGGGACATTTTTCTACCGAAAAATGTACACATTTATCTTGAAAGGGGGTCTTGGGAGAGTAATTTTAAGCTTGATGGAAGTCTAGGGAATCAACTAAAAACCTCCCCTTAAAGGGAGATGGGGGGGGGGGGGGTTCTGGCCTCCCTTCACCCTCATGCTTAGCCCCATTAGTTATCATCTTTTAAAACCTCGGGCTCATTAGTTAGTTTGGCGATTTGAAGACCGTTCACCACTTTTCTTCGTCAATATTAAGACCTTTCGTGCCATTTAGGTGTTGGTGTTTTTCCTGGCGAGCGATAGCGAGCCTTGTAATGTAGGAGGAAACGACCTTCGGCCTGGGCATTCCTCTACCCAAAAAGAAAATCCAAATTTGTTTAGAAGTGTGATCTTGGGGATGCTATTTTAAGGGGAGATCTCCACTTGAGGGATTTTTTTCTTGACCCCTTTCTCCCTCATGTTTAGCCCCCATTGCTTTTGATATTATAAAACGTTTGCCCCATTAGTTTAGCGATTTTAAGAACTTTCACCCCATATTAAGACCTTTCGTGCAATTCAGGTGTTGATTTTATCCAGGCGAGCGATAGCGAGCCTGTAATTTAAGAGGAACCGGCCTTCGGCCGGGACATTTTTCTACCGAAAAATGTACAAATTTATCTTGAAAGGGACTCCAGGAGGTGTAATTTTAAGCTTGATGGAGGTCTAGGGAACACACTAAATACCTCCCCTTAAGCTTGATGGAGGTCTAGGGAGGAAACTAAAAATATTGATTATACAGTATATATATATATATATATATATATATATATATATATATATATATATATATATATATATTGCCTGAAGCCGTGATCCCCGAAGGCGTGGCACTGGTTGACAGCTGCTGATTGAAATATTCTACCGGTAGATGTATCCGATCACCAAAATAAATGTGTGATTACAATAAAGTCTACGGACATTGCCATCCCATTTACGACACAGACACCCTTCATGGTCAAAGGAAATCAAGCAACAACAGATCTAGTGACCCTTCTAGGTCCCTTGTCAACGCAACCTGACAGTCTATTCTGGTTATCATTAGACAAGTGTATGCAATTGAGCAACTGCTAGTTCCGTTCTATAAGGAAGTTGGAGTTGTAGACATCGATGTTTAACAGAATTACCAGCTAAAATACGGTCGTAGTGCATCATTATATAAATACATATAACCCATTTCAACATACTCCATAAAACCCATTTCAACATACTCCATAAAACCCAATTCAACATACCATTCATCCATCAGAAACCCACATTATTATTGCATTTCCGTTTAACCCTCTCCGACATATGACGCGATTTTGAGCCTATTGGGGATACTTTAAAGCATTTGTTACCATCAGGGGTATTTAGAAACCTTTAGTTTAGTTACTTCAACCTCTGCAGTTGTCTTTGTGTTAGCTGTGTTGAGCCTATTGGGGATACTTTAAAGCCTTTGTTACCATCAGGGTTATTTAGAAACCTTTAGTTTAGTTACTTCAACCTCTGCAGTTGTCTTTGAGTTAGCTGTGTTGAGCCTATTGGGGATACTTTAGAGCCTTTGTTACCATCAGGGGTATTTAGAAACCTTTAGTTTAGTTACTTCAACCTGCAGTTGTCTTTGAGTTAGCTGTGGGCAGAAAACTAACTTTGGAGAGGTAATTATAAGAGTGAGAGAACTCCTATTTGTTATTGCTAATCTGGCAACCTCTGCGTCATAAAAACGTGAAAGGGTTAATACTATCGCAATTAACTCTCAAGCTCCCACACGTTTTGCCCGAGCTGAGTCAAATCTTCTAGTGATAGCCAGAATAAACTAATAAAATGCGTCATTATCCTCAAAGGGTTACGTCCCTGTCATGAGCGAGTTAACCCCTTCTGTCCCGGTAACGTCTTTTGTGTTTTATTTCGGCTACATTTAGACGATTTTAGGTATCTTAGGAAGCATAAATGGTAGCTAAAAGGCTAAATTAAGGGGAGGTATTTAGTTTGTTCCCTAGACCTCCATCAAGCTTAAAATTACACCCCCCTTGAGTCCCTTTCAAGATCAATTTGTACATTTTTCGGTAGAAAAATTTCCCGGCCGAAGGCCGGTTCCTCTTTAATTACAGGCTCGCTATCGCTCGCCAGGATAAAATTGACACCTGAATGGCACGAAAGGTCTTAATATGGGGTGAAAGTTCTTAAAATTGCTAAACTAATGGGGCAAACGTTTTATAATATCAAAAGCAATGGGGCTAAACATGAGGGAGAAAGGGGTCAAGAAAAAAATCCCTCAAGTGGAGATCTCCCCTTAAGGGGGGTGACCTGTTTGATATTAAGGGGGGTGACCTGTTTGATATTAAGGGGGGTGACCTGTTTGATATTAAGGGGGGTGACCTGTTTGATATTAAGGGGGGTGACCTGTTTGATATTAAGGGGGTGACCTGTTTGATATTAAGGGGGGTGACCTGTTTGATATTAAGGGGGGTGACCTGTTTGATATTAAGGGGGTGACCTGTTTGATATTAAGGGGGGTGACCTGTTTGATATTAAGGGGGGTGACCTGTTTGATATTAAGGGGGGTGACCTGTTTGATATTAAGGGGGGTGACCTGTTTGATATTAAGGGGGGTGACCTGTTTGATATTAAGGGGGGTGACCTGTTTGATATTAAGGGTGGTGACCTGTTTGATATTAAGGGGGGTGACCTGTTTGATATTAAGGGGGGTGACCTGTTTGATATTAAGGGGGGTGACCTGTTTGATATTAAGGGGGGTGACCTGTTTGATATTAAGGGGGGTGACCTGTTTGATATTAAGGGGGGTGACCTGTTTGATATTAAGGGGGGTGACCTGTTTGATATTAAGGGGGGTGACCTGTTTGATATTAAGGGGGTGACCTGTTTGATATTAAGGGGGGTGACCTGTTTGATATTAAGGGGGTGACCTGTTTGATATTAAGGGGGGTGACCTGTTTGATATTAAGGGGGGTGACCTGTTTGATATTAAGGGGGTGACCTGTTTGATATTAAGGGGGTGACCTGTTTGATATTAAGGGGGGTGACCTGTTTGATATTAAGGGGGGTGACCTGTTTGATATTAAGGGGGTGACCTGTTTTTGTTCTGTCCTTTTCTATCTTTCTCTGGCTTGTATCCATTTGGCTCCATTCAGCCTACTGTTTTAAGACGTTTATCACCATCCAGGTGTCAATTTTTTACTGGTGAGCGGTAGCGAGCCAGCATATTTTTATTTTTGTTTGACAGCAGGCTAAATTTGTGCATTTTTCGATAGAAAAATGTTTCTTGACCCCTTTCTCCCTCATGTTTAGCCCCATTGCTTTTGATATTATAAAACGTTTGCCCCATTAGTTTAGCGATTTTAATAACTTTCACCCCATATTAAGCCCTTTCGTGCAATTCAGGTGTCGATTTTATCCTGGCGAGCGATAGCGAGCCTGTAATATAAGAGGAACCGGCCTTCGGCCGGGAAATTTTTCTACCGAAAAATGTACAAATTTATCTTGAAAGGGGGTCAAGGGGGTGTAATTTCAAGCTTGATGGAAGTCTAGGAAACACACTAAAAACCTCCCCTTAAAAGGACGGCACCGATACTGAACTGGGATACTGGGACTGAACGGGGTACTGGGACTGAACGGGGTACTGGGACTGAACGGGGTACTGGGGGACTGAACGGGGTACTGGGACTGAACGGGGTACTTGGGGACTGAACGGGGTACTGGGACTGAACGGGGTACTGGGGGACTGAACGGGGTACTGGGACTGAACGGGGTACTGGGACTGAACGGGGTACTGGGACTGAACGGGGTACTGGGACTGAACGGGGTACTGGGGGACTGAACGGGGTACTGGGACTGAACGGGGTACTGGGGGACTGAACGGGGTACTTGGGGACTGAACGGGGTACTGGGACTGAACGGGGTACTGGGGGACTGAACGGGGTACTGGGACTGAACGGGGTACTTGGGGACTGAACGGGGTACTGGGACTGAACGGGGTACTGGGGACTGAACGGGGTACTGGGACTGAACGGGGTACTGGGACTGAACGGGGTACTGGGGACTGAACGGGGTACTGGGACTGAACGGGGTACTGGGGGACTGAACGGGGTACTGGGACTGAACGGGGTACTGGGGGACTGAACGGGGTACTTGGGGACTGAACGGGGTACTGGGACTGAACGGGGTACTGGGGGACTGAACGGGGTACTGGGACTGAACGGGGTACTGGGGGACTGAACGGGGTACTGGGACTGAACGGGTACTGGGGACTGAACGGGGTACTGGGGGACTGAACGGGGTACTGGGGACTGAACGGGGTACTGGGGGAACGGGGTACTGGGACTGAACGGGGTACTGGGACTGAACGGGGTACTGGGGGACTGAACGGGGTACTGGGACTGAACGGGCTACTGGGGGACTGAACGGGGTACTGGGGGACTGAACGGGGTACTGGGACTGAACGGGGTACTGGGACTGAACGGGGTACTGGGGGACTGAACGGGGTACTGGGACTGAACGGGGTACTGGGGGACTGAACGGGGTACTGGGACTGAACGGGGTACTGGGGGACTGTATTGTTTTTGCTTCATAAATAAAACATTGTAATTTGGTGGCTGACGCAGAAGACCTTCGGTAGTGAAACCTCAGGGGGAAGAGAGAGAGAGAGACAGACTGAGAGACTGACTAAAGTTTTGCGGAGTTTTAAATAACGATCTTGGGAACTTATTTTCACCTTAGAGAGAGAGAGAGAGAGAGATCCTAAAGTTTTGCGGAGTTTTAAATAACGATCTTGGGAACTTATTTTCACCTTAGAGAGAGAGAGAGAGAGAGAGAGAGAGAGAGAGAGAGAGAGAGAGAGAGAGAGAGAGAGAGAGAGATCCCAAAGTTTTGCGGAGTTTTAATTAAAGGTCTTGGGAACTTATTTTCACCTTGGCTGAATATGCTGTATATATTGCTTTGTTATAAGGTTAAGGGGGGTCATCGGCTTTTTTTTTATCTTTCTCTTCTTTCCCTGGCTTGTATCCATTCGGCCCCATTCAGCCAACTGTTTTGTAAGACGTTTATCCCCATCCAGGTGTCGATTTCTTCCTGGCGAGCGATAGCGAGCCAGCATTGTATGGAGAGATACGGCTTCGCCGGAGGCATTTTTCTATCGAAAAATGTACACATTTAGCTTGCTGTCAAAACAAAAATATATATATGCTGGCTCGCTACTACTCGCCAGGAAAATATTGACACCTGGATGGGGGTAAACGTCTTAAAACAGTAGGCTGAATGGGGCCGAATGGATAAAAGCCAAAGAGAGAGGGAGAGAAAGGGAAAAAAAGCGAGATGGGCTCCCTTAAGGAAAATTAAGCATGATGTGAAATATGATAGAAGAGTTGAAGGGTGGATTGATAGACAGTCATTTGGATAGATGGATAAATAGACGGATAAATAGACGGATAAATAGACAAATAAATGGACGGATAAATAGATAGATAAATAGACAGATAAATAGATAGATAAATAGACGGATAAATAGACAGATAAATAGACGGATAAATAGACAAATAAATGGATGGATAAATAGACAGATAAATAGATAGATAAATAGACAGATAAATAGACAGATAAATAGATAGATAAATAGACGGATAAATAGACGGATAAATAGACAGATAAATAGACAGATAAATAGATGGATAAATAGACGGATAAATAGACGGATAAATAGACAGATAAATAGACAGATAAATAGACAGATAAATAACTAGATAAATAGACAGATAAATAGACGGATAAATAGACGGATAAATAGACAGATAAATAGACAGATAAATAGACGGATAAATAGATAGATAAATAGACAGATAAATAGATAGAAAAATAGACGGACATATAGATGGATAAATAGACGGATAAATAGATAGATAAATATACAGATAAATAGACGGATAAATAGACGGATAAATAGATAGATAAATAGACAGATAAATAGATAGATAAATAGACAGATAAATAGACAGATAAATAGACGGATAAATAGACGGATACATAGACAGATAACTAGATAGATGAATAGACAGATAAATAGATAGAAAAATAGATAGAAAAATAGACAGATAAATAGACAGATAAATAGATAGAAAAATAGATAGATAAATAGACGGATAAATAGACGGATAAATAGACAGATAAATAGTTAGATAAATAGATAGAAAAATAGATAGATAAATAGACGGATAAATAGACAGATAAATAGACATAAATAGACGGATAAATAGACGGATAAATAGATAGATAAATAGACAGATAAATAGACAGATAAATAGATAGATAAATAGACAGATAAATAGACGGATAAATAGACAGATAAATAGACAGATAAATAGACAGATGAATAGATAGATAAATAGACAGATAAATAGATAGAAAAATAGACAGATGAATAGACAGATAAATAGACAGATATATAGACAGATAAATAGACGGATAAATAGACAGATAAATAGACAGATAAATAGATAGATAAATAGACAGATAAATAGACAGATAAATAGACAGATGAATAGACAGATGAATAGACAGATGAATAGACAGATAAATATATAGATAAATAGACAGATAAATAGACAGATAAGTAGATAGATAAATAGACAGATAAATAGACAGATGAATAGACAGATAAATAGACAGATAAATAGACAGATAAATAGCAGACAAATATACAGATAGAAGTAAATATTATAATTACATGGATACACAGACCATAAAGTTTAATTTTTGCAAACGAGTTCTTACGGTCATCAATTATTCTACTGACCAGGTGATAAGAGAAAGTAATCCAGGTAAGCAGTACATTCTCATATAACTTAAGGGGAGGCAGACCGTTTGTTTGGTCTATTAATTCCTTTATTCATATATTTTTTTTAGTTTCCTCCCTAGACCTCCATCAAGCTTAGAAAAACACCCCCTAGACCCCCCTTCAAGATAAATTTGTAATTTTTTTCGGTAGAAAAATTTCCCGGCCGAAGGCCGTTTCTTCCAACATTACAGGCCCACTATCGTTCGCCAAATCGACACCTAAATTGCACGAAAGGTCTAAATATTGACTACGAAATGGGACGAAAGGTGTTAAAATCGTCAAAATAATGGGCCAAATGTCTTAAAATCTCAAAACTAATGGGGCTAAACACGAGGGAGAAAGTTGTCCAGAAAACTGGCCCATGTCGATCTCCTTAACAGTGAACGGATAGGACAGGGCAGCAAATGACTCTCTCTCTAGTAAGTAAGATAGATAGATAAATAGATAGGTAGATAGACAAAGACAAAAGATACAATACAATAGAATTAAATCGAAAATACAAATAAAATATAGGAAAAGTAAGGATTGGGCCTGAGCATATAGATAGATAGATAGATAGATCGATATAGATAGATAGATTATAGATAGATAGATAGATCGATATAGATAGATAGCTTATAGATAGATAGATATAGATAATAGATAGATAGATAGATAGATAGATAGATAGATAGATAGATAGATAGATAGATAGATAGATAGATAGATAGATAGATATAGATAAATAGATAGATAGATATAATAGATAGATAGATAGATAGATAAATAGATAGATAGATAGATAGATAGATAGATAGATAGATAGATAGATAAAGAGATAGATAGATAGATAGATAGATAGATAGATAGATAGATAGATAGATAAATAGATAGATAGATAGATAAATAGATAGATAGATAGATAGATAGATAAATAGATAGATAGATAGATAGATAGATAGATAAAGATAGATAGATAGATAGATAGATAGATAGATAGATAGATAGATAGATAGATAGATAAATTAATAGATAGATAGATAGAAAGATAGATAGATAGACAAATAGATAGACACATAGATAGACACATAGACAGACACATAGACAAATAGATAAGCACATAAACAAATAACCTGACACACATACAGACATACATACAAAAGAGAAAGAGAAGAGCAGCTGATCGAGTCCTTTGCACCTGTATCCCAACCTTATCTCCCATTGGCTGGGATGCTGAGAGGCGACGCGTGCGGCCGTCCAATCATAGCGCTGGATTAACGGTGACATTGGGCCGTCACCTGAGCTGTCTATCACACACACACACACACAAGCACACACACACACACACGCACCAATCAATTACAGGGAATGAAAGATAGGTTAGTAGGTTAATAGGTAGATTAGATTGATACTTTTACATAGGTAGAAATATAGCGAGATACTAGAAATGGGTCGTATTTGTTCACATTACTTAAACTCTCTGTTAAATTATTAGCATTCTAATTATATATCCTGGTTGTATAGTAGTGGTAATGGTATGCGAACAATTTAATATCAGTTAACCCTTTGAGTACCAGGGACGTTTGTTATATTTTCTTCTAGCTATATTTAGACGATATGTCGCTTGGGAAGGATCTGTGTTAGGTAAAACGGTAGGTTGAGCTAGTTTGAAGCCTTAAAATATGGCTAGCGGTCCTTCCTAAGCTGAATAAAATCGCGTAACAGTTGCCAGAGTAGGATAAATAAGGACGTCCCTGGTACTCAAAGGGTTAACCCCTTCAGACTCATATGACGCAGAGGTTGCCAGATTAACAACAAGAAATGGAGTTATCTCACTCTTATAATTACCTCTCCACAATTAGTTTTCTGCCCACAGCTAACTCAAAGACAACTGCAGAGGTTGAAGTAACTAAACTAAAGGTTTCTTAATACCCCTGATGGTAACAAAGGCTTTAAAGTATCCCCAATAGGCTCAACACAGCTAACTCAAAGACAACAGCAGAGGTTGAAGTAACTAAACTAAAGGTTTCTAAATACCCCTGATGGTAACAAACGCCTTAAAGTATCCCTAATCGGCTCAAAATTGCGTCATATGTCGGAGAGGGTTAAACCAGTATGAACGAAGCAATATAGAGCTACGGTACGGGGGACCGAGCTTTCCAGGCGTAATACTACTTGAAACGGCAAACGGGTTTCCAAAGAAGGATAACGGGGTCGCCGGCCATTATTAGGGGGGATCGCCGGCTTTTTTTTTTTTTTTTTATCTTTCTCTCCTCTTCTCTCTTTTCCTGGCTTGTATCCATTCGGCTCCCTTCAGCCAACTGTTTTAAGAATTTTATCCCCATCCAGGTGTCGATTTCTTCCTGGCGAGCAATAGCGAGCCAGCATTTAATGGAGAAATCCGGCTTCGCCGGAGAAATGTTTCTATCGAAAAATTTATAAATTTAGCTTGCTGTCAAAACAAAAATATATATATGCTGGCTCGCTACCGCTCGCCAGCAAAATATTGACACCTGAATGGGGATAGACGTCTTAAAACAGTTGGCTGAATGGGGCCGAATGGTTACAAGCCAGGAAAAGAGAGAAAAGGAGAGAAAGATATAAAATAAGCCGGCGACCCCGTTATCCTTCTTTCGAAACCCGTTTTTTCTTGGCGAGCGGTAGCGAGCCAGCATATTATTTAAAACAAAATTGATAGCACGCTAAATTTGTACATTTTTCGAAAGAAAAATGTGTCCGCCGAAGCCCGATTTCTCCATATAATTATGGCTCGCAAGGAAGATATCGACACCTGGATGGAGCTAAACTTCTTCAAACAGTAGGCTGAATGGATACAAGCCAGAGAAAGAGAGTAATTTAAAAGGAGAGAAAAAAAAAGCAGGTCACCCCCCTTAAGGCTGAAAATAGAGGGTATATTTGTATTCAGATAGAGCACAATTTGAATTCAAGGATTGTGTAATGAAGTTAAAGATGTGTGTGTGTGTGTGTGTGTTTTTTTTTTTTTTTTTTTTGGGGGGGGGGGGGGGGAGATTGTAAATTCGAAGGTCTGCATGTATATATTTAGTCACTTGCTTAAGCGCCATCCCAGACAAAAATCTATACACATGTGATGCTAGCTTTATTCAACTGGGCAAGCATAATATACAGACTTCATCTCTCCATTAGCTTGTTATAATTTGTTTGTGTTTCTGGTGTCCCGAGGTCGAATCCCGGGAGGGCCATATGTTTTCATTAGTGTATTCAGATACATTGGGGGTTTTGTATTTAATATTAATGTTAAAGAACGGGCTGTTACTTATTTATAAAAGACTAAAATGGCACGCTATATATTTTGTTTGTACAGTCACTCATAAAAATAATTAACTTGTATACATCAACTACCAAACTATATATACTATTTATTGAAAAGCAAGTTCCACCCAAAAAAAGCAAGTTCCACCAAAAAAAAGCAAGTTCCACCAAAAAAAGCAAGTTCCACCCAAAAAAAAAGCAAGTTCCACCCCAAAAAAGCAAGTTCAAAAAAAAAAAGCAATTCCACAAAAAAAAAAAGCAAGTTCCACCCAAAAAAAGCAAATTCCACCCAAAAAAAGCAAGTTCCACCCAAAAAATCAATCCAGATAGATATAATTATTATCATTACCAACTTCACCTCTAAACTCAATTAATGAAATCAACAAATACATGTGGCACTCCAAGGACTCGAACCTAGGATACTCACATCATAATTCCGCGCACTTATTCATTACGCTATCAAGACAATCAAGAAATGTGCACAAGCCTACGATTTATTATGCAGTTTCAAATCCTGCATATAAATCTGAGCATGTACATACAGTATTATTCCAACTGCGCTATGGTAACCTAATGTATAGACGAATGGAATAGCACGAATCAAAACAAGGGTCCACGAATTCTTTTAAGTGGCCGTGCTAGAGATCTTTTGGACTGCAAGTGTAGAATGCTTGCTGAAGACAAACGCCATTTTGTGCACAGAAAGCGTGCACTGAGAGAGAATAATGTGTTACGTGCATGCTTGGGCGTGTGTGAGTTACTGGCTTATGTTAATACTATCTTCGTCTGTACATATAAGGACGCTAATTAAGTTTCTCTATATATATATTTTTTTTTATGTGAATGAGGGAGACAAACGGCATAACTGCCTGCAACGAGTGCCTCCCTCAGATTTGAAAGAGTGACAGGGCCAAAATCGAGGGACGTTCGAGTTAAAATGCCTGGACACACGGAGTTTGAAGCAATTTAAGTCATAGGAAGAGGGAAAGACTGATTCTGGGAGAGAGTTCCAGAGCTCAGCAGTATCCATTCGGCCCCATTCAGCCTACTGTTTTAAGACGTTTATCCCCATCCAGGTGTCGATTTTTTCCTGGCGAGCGGGAGCGAGCCAACATACATAATTATTTATAAATGTTTTTGACAGCAGGCTAATTATGTACATTTTTCGATAGAAAAATGTCTCCGGCGAAGATGGATTTCTCCATATAATGCTGGCTCGCTATCGCTCGCCAGGACAACTTGACACCTGGATGGGGATAAACGTCTTAAAATAGTAGGCTGAATGGGGCCGAATGGATACAAGTCAGATAAATAGAGAAAAGGAGATACAAAAAGCAGGTGACCCCCCTCCCTTAACACTCACTTGTATAATTATCTTTGTTCGATATATGGTTAGGCTTTCAGTGTAGTGTTTTAGGTTACGTACAGTCGCGCTAATAAGTCATGTCTCGGCACCAAGTATATTCTGATCAATAATTGGTATCAGCCATATCTAAGCTTCATTTCTGCCTATCGAGTGAAATATACAAACATGTTCCTACACTTACCCACCCTATTCAACATCTGACAGACATTAATACAGCACAGAGGAAGCCAAACGTAATGGGAGCTGGGACATGACTTGTTAGCGCCACCGTACGTTTGGTTAAGTTGGATGGGTGTTAGTTTTACTTAAGTATTAAAAACGTACATAAGCATACATATTTTCCGTGTGTACCATAAACCCACCGTCGTTTACATACAGTCACGTGTGTGTTTATTATATATTTTTCTAGTAGATCATGGTGAAGATATTCTTACTTATGATTGTGTTTAAACTATATATATATATATATATATATATATATATATATATATATATATATTATATATATAATATGAGATATATATATATATATAGATTTATATATATATATAATATATATCTATAATATATATTATATTATATATAGAAATATATATATATATATATATTATATATATATATATATATATATATATATATTTTGTTTAAATATCTCCATCCTCTTACTTCCATTCTCACTTCTCTCGGCCACCCGCTAACTCACCCCAACCGTACTATCATCAACTCTCGATTTTTTCCTACTCTCTCTCTCTCTCTCTCTCTCTCTCTTACTCTCGCTCCCGCTCCCCCGCGCCGCTCATCTCCGCGCATCTCTTCCTCGCTCTCGCCTCTCTCTCTCTTTCTCTCTCTCTCTCCTCCTCCTCATCTCTCTCCATCCTCTCTCTCTCTCACGCCGCAGCGCCCCGCTCATCTGCTCTCATCTCTCGGGTCTGTGATGGTGGGGAGAGAGCCTTCTGCTTTGGGGGGGAGGGAGGGCCTGCGGCGGGGGCTATCCTTACCTTTCACTTTGTGGCAGTAATCCTATACTGCCTTGTAGGGACCACAAGGTCTGTGCAGTCTGTGTATCTATGTAACTATGTGTAACTCTATGTAACCCTTTCTCTCTTCTAGCCTTCTTCATGTTCTTCCTTTAGCCGCTGTCACACGAACGATTTTTCCGACCGACGAAGTGTGGTGCCGGCAAATTTTGGGCCCTAAGCAAGTTTGTTCTCGTATTATTTCCGGGACAGTGTTTTCGGCACTGGATCGGTAAACTAGACTTTTTTTTTTTTTTTTAATATTGTTTCATACATTTTATTTTACAAGTCATCAGAATATTACTATTCAACACCATGCAACTTCAATCCAGTCTCCTTCCTATGGGCGACCCTCTGCCCCTGGCTGCCTCGTAGTCCACTTCTGCCACCGTCGCTCGTTGTGGTGGCAGACAGTCCTTGTTCCCCGCAGGCATAGTAGTGCTGATCTGAGCAACGAGAAAGATTAGACGGCACCTCATCCCAGGCCTACAACGTGGCTCCTGGGCTGTTTTTTCTTCTTCTCTGGCGATGATCTCTGCAAGCCTTGAATAGAAGCACTGGGCCCTAGGGTCCCATCCCCCTCCAGATGTGGTGAAGACTAGTGGGGTAAAGCTGCCATGGTTCGATATTTAAGATCCTTTGCCCCATATGCCCGGACCTTCTCTTGTTTCATGTTCGCTCTTGTGTGCAGCCTCCAGAGACAGCCCGCTGTAGCATTATGGGCCATTGGGTCAGAATATTCTTACGTCAAAGAATGCTCGCATGTGCTCTTGTCCAAAAACTTCTTGCACTAACGGTCCACTCGTGCTTCGTTGGATGTGTTTGGCCGTCCTGTGGCTGCAAGATCTCTCCCTCCAAGGGAATGAGTGATGGTTCGGCGCACCACATCTCGACACCCACCATCCCTCAGCATGTTCGCCCGGTTACAACATCTCTTCCTTCATCGTGTGCCTGATGCTGATGAATCCTCCCTTCTTACATATCATGCCTGTGGTGCTGGCAAATCGATTGTTTGATTCCACAAAACGCATCTGATCGGGCAGTCCTTCAATCGGCCAATCATACCTCAGTGCAATAGCATCAATTAAATTCTTGTTTTGTTTAGATTGAAGCCTTTTGCCTGATTGGTAGTGTTGTCATCCAATTTGAAGGACCCGTTTCTTTGGTGCTATTTGTAATTTTCCCTTGTTATTCCGCGGGGAAAGTTGTCGCATCAATTGTGCCAGGTCATTTTTTCTGTGTGAGTTTGCCTCTCTGACGTGATGGTCTTTCTGATGTTGTAGATGTCCGCCTGGTCCACTTCGCCGTCAGGATCTTGCGCTACGATGCGACCACAATTGCCCGTCAAAATTGCTCGAAAAAGGGCTTGCGTGACTCTGGCTTTATTCTGTTCTTTTCTTCTTCCTCTCCTACATTTTGGTGAACTTGGAAATATTGACTTTATTTACGTGTTGACTTGGATTGCTTGTTATCTGGTGTGCTTGATTTTTACGAACCAAATCATAGACATTGCTTAAACTTATAATCTGACGAAATCATTTAAAGGGAGATGGTTCACCTTTTGGTCAATTTTTGCATGTATTCATTATTTTTTCTAGTTTCCTCCCTAGACCTCCATCCAATCAAAAAATACAAAAAAATCCCATTAGATATCCCCCAAATTCTAGATTAATTGTACATTTTTTCGGGGGGGGGGGGGTACACAAATGTATCCGGCCGAAGGCCGGTTCTCTTCCAATATTACAGGTTGCACTATCGTTTCACCGCAGGGTAAAAAAATTCGACACCTAAATCGCACGAAAGGTCTAAATATTGACCGAACAAATCGGGCGAAAGGTCTTAAAACCTCGACTAAATAATAAGGGGCAAGACATCTTAACATCTGAAAACTAATGGGGCTAAACATGAGGGAAAAAGTGGTCTAGAAAACCGGCCCATGTCCCATTAAGGGGAAATGCTGTTGTAGATGCTTATAATTATGTATTGTATTTTAGTTCCCTTCTTAGACCTCCATCAAGCTTTAAAAAAAAATATATAAAAAAAAAAATATATAAAAAAAAAATATATATAATAAAACATGACCCGCCCCCCCCCCCCCCCCCCCCCCCCCCCCCCCCCCCCCCTTTCGAGTTAAATAGGTGCATTTTTCGTTAGAAGCATGTCCCAGCCGACGGCAGGTTCCTCCTATATGGCAGACTCACAATCGCTCGCCAGGAGAATATGGACACTTAGATGGCACAAAAAGTCGTTCGAAATCGCCAAACTAATGGGGCTCATGTCTTAAAATCTCAAAATGAATGGGGCTAAATATTTGAGAGAAGGGGACCCAAAAAACAGCCTCTTAACATGTTTAACAATATCGACTTCTGGCACCATTATATAATAAAGACAAATGGATGGAGAAAATCACATAAAGTCTACGGATAAAAACCTGATTAATTAGCAAGATTAATTGTTGACTGCGCTGCTGCTTTTGTCATTAATCTATTATGTACCCAGTATAGGACAATTCATCTATTATGTACCCAGTATAGGACAATTTATTTAGCTTATGGAAACCTCTGAGAGTCAAAGATGCAATTTAATATTTTGTTCTGCACCTTTTTATTATTAATTCGCTTCCTAAATCGAATAAAATCTATAAATATTAACCAGAGTAATCTATACATTAACATAGAGTATTTATCGAACAAGGATTGATTATTATTATTATTATTATTGATGATTTTTATTTATGTTTTATTAATTATTATTATTATTATTTAATATTATTATTGATTATTGATTATTATTTATTGATTATTAATTATTATTATTTATTATTTATTATTATTATTATTATTTATTATTTATTATTATTTATTTATTATTTATTTTGTTATTATATATTATTATTATTATTATTATTATTATTATTATTTATTATTAATTATTGATTATTATTTATTGATTATTAATTATTATTATTTATTATTTATTATTATATGATGATTCGATTATTTATTAGTTATTTATTATTTATTTTGTTATATCTATTATTATTAAATTTATTATTATATTATTAGTGTTTAGTAGGATTAGAATTGTAGACTTTATTGGTGATTGGTATACATTGCACCTGCCTCAGCTAATTCTCCTTCCTCTTCCTCCTTCACTTGTATGCCTGGTGTAGAGAGAGAGAGTGTGTGTGTGTGTCTGTGTGTGTGTGTGTACCTGTGTGTGTGTGTGTGTGTGTGTGTGCGTGCGCAATCTAAGCTGAGTAAATTAATGGTTACCTTAAGGGGAGGTTTTTAGTGTGTTTCCTAGACTTCCATCAAGCTTGACATTACAGCCCCTTCACCCCCTTTCAAGATAAATTTGTAAATTTTTCGGTAGAAAAATTTCCCGGCCGAAGGCCGTTCCCTCCTAAATTACAGGCTCGCTATCGCTTGCCAGGAATAAATTGACACCTAAATGACACGAAAAGTCTTCAAAGTGCGCATAAATGGGGTGAAACTTCTTAAAATCGCCAAACTAATGGGGCGAACGTCTTAAAATTGCAAAAGCAATGGGGCTAAACATGAGGGAGAAAGGGGCAAAGAAAAAAATCCCTCAAGTGGAAATCTCCCCTTAAGGAGATTGATTTAAAAACTTTGAGTGTGTGTGTATGTGTGTGCGTGGGGGGTGTGGGGGGGGGGGTGGGGGGGTGGGTGGGGTGTTTGAGTATATAAGTGTGTGTGCACGAAAGTGAAAGAGGCTGTGTGTGTGTTTGTGTGTGTGTGTGAGAGAGAGAGAGAGAGAGAGAGAGAACAAAGCAAGGTGTGCCCCCTTAAGGGAGAGATAGTTACTTATTCTCCCTCATGTTTGCCCCAATTAGCTTTGAGATTTGATAACGTTTGTTCCATTAGCTTGGCGATTTTAAGACCTTTCACCCAATTTCTTTACATTTTTCGGTAGCAAAATGTATTAATGTATTAAGACCTTTCGTGCAATTTAGGTGTCGCTTTTTCCCTGGCGAGCGATAGCGAGCCTATAATATAGTAGTAACTGGTCTTCGGCCGGCACATTTTTCTATCGAAAAATTTACGAATTTATCTTGAAGGGGGTCAGGTGTGTGTGTGTGTGTGTGTTTTTTTTTTTTTCTTTTTTTTTTTTTTTTTTTTCCAAGCTTGATGGAGGTCTAGGGAGGAAACTGAATAAACACACAAGAAGGTAAACAAAGAAGCCAATAAATACGCCCATCTCCCCCTTAAACGGCAGTTATATCGTCTTGAAGTAAAGTACGTTAAGGGGAGATTTCCACTTGAGGGATTTTTTTCTTGGCTCCTTTCTCCCAAATGTTTAGCCCCATTGGTTTTCTAATGAGTTCGATTATTTGACGATTTGCTTCGATTCTGTCATTTTTTGTGTCCATTTAGGTGTATTTATATCCTGGCGAGCGATAGCAGCCTGAATATTGAGGAACCCTTTCAGTTAATTTTTTCTATAAAATGTACAATTTATCTTGAAATAATATTTTAGCTAAATGAACTCACATAAAACCTTAATGAAGATTATGATATATTGACAGTTTATCATGAAGTGATTTTTACAAATTTAGAAATAACTAGCCAAAGCCATTATTGATCATATACCCTTCTCTCCTAATGCCAGAAACGGAAAAATAGTGCACATTGGCTGATAGGCCGACACAAACAAAATAGGAGAACAGGA